>WOXC01010260.1:0-45000 GCA_011680675.1 Gymnobelideus leadbeateri
AAGATCCCAAAAAGAAAACTCCCAGGAATATTATAGCCAGGTTCCAGAATCCCCAGATCAAGGAGAAAATACTACAAGCAGCCAGGAAGAAACAATTTCAATATTGTGGAAACACAATCAGAATAGCCCAGGACCTGGCAGCTTCTACACTGAGGGATCGAAGGGCATGGAATATGATATTCCAGAGGGCAAAAGAACTGGGAATGAACCCAAGGGTCACCTACCCAGCAAAACTGAGTATTTTGTTTCAGGGGAAAATATGGTCATTCAGTGGAATAGAGGACTTTCAAGCATTCTTGAGGAAAAAACCAGAATTGAATAGAAAATTTGACATCCAGACACAAGAAGGAAGAGATGCCTGAGAAGGTAATCAGGGAAAAGAAATCAAAAGGAACTTATCAAAGTTGAACTATTTACATTCCTATATGGAAAAGTAATATCTGTGACTGATGATATCTTTCTCACTATGAAAATAATGGAAGAAGGGGGTGTGGTCATATGAATACATATGTGAATGTGTGTGTAAAAAAAAAATTTACAAATGGGAAACATAGCTAATATGTTGGGTGATAGGCTCAGGATCCACAAAAATGTTGATAGAGTGAACCAATGTTTTGAAATCAACAGAACAACACTTTATAACAATCACTTCTTCAGGTTTGAAAAACCGATGCTACAAGTATGAGATCGGGGAGTCACAGCTAAAGACATGTGAAAAAGACAAAGACTTTTAGTTGACTGAAAACTCAGCATGAGTCAACACTGTGAAATGGTTGCCAAAAGAACAAACCTAATCATAGGCTGTAATAGTCAATTAGTGTCCAGATCAAGGAAGAAATAGTTCCTCTGTACTCTGTCTTGGTCAGAACACAGTCAGAGTATTGTGTCCAAGTCAGTGCCACATTTTAAGAAGGACACAATAGATAAGTAAGGCAGTCCCTGCTCTCAAGAAGCTCACACTCCAATGGGGGAGAAAACACAGTCGATATACCTGGAACATCTGGTCTTTCTATTCATTAAAATAAACATTCAATAGGAGAATGCTACTGGAATGTGCAAAGAAATTCAAATAACAAGCTGAGACATCTACAGCTGGGTCTAGTTTTATTTTGAATCTAGGAAGACCCATGCAAACAAACAAAACCAACACATAGCAGAAATGAATTAATGCCAGCTCCCTGGAAGTGACTCAGGGTAGAGGAGAACTTTATAACTGCAGTTCCCAGCTTCCTCTCCATGATTAAAAGGGGCTGATCATTATAGATAAGATACGTTATTACATCTTGAAAATAAATGTCTCAACACCTATTTAAAAATGCTTTATTGATACTTTTAAGACATTTCTATCACTTCTTGATGATTAGTGGCAGATTGTCATAGTCCATAGAGAGCTGACTTTGGAGTCAAGAAGTCTGGGTTTGAATGTGACACATACTGGTTGTGTGCCTGCACAGCTCTTAATTTCTCAGCGGCTCATGATTCTTTAAGACTAATATATATATATATATATTTTTAGGGCAGTTGGGGTTAAGCAACTTTCCCAAGGTCACACGGCTAGTTTTTGTGTTAAGTGTCTGAGGTCAGATTTGAACTCAGGTCCTCCTGACTTCAGGGTTGGTGCTCTATTCACTGTGCCACCTAGCCGCCCCTTTAAGACTATATATTATAGAGCAAGTGGCAATCTGCATTGGTAGAGAGAATTCCATGTACTGATGAAATCCTAGGAGAGGGAGGGAGGGAGAGGGAGAAGGAGGGAGGGAGAGGGAAGAGGAAGAGAGAGAGAGGGAGAGGGGGAGAGAGAGAGAGAGAGAGAGAGAGAGAGAGAAGGGGAGGGAGAGAGAGAGAGAGAGAGAGAGAGAGAGAGAGAGAGAGAGAGAGAGAGAGAATTGAGATTTATTGAGTTCCTACTTTATATAGAGCTCTGTGCTAGGTCTTGCAAGGGAAATAAAGATGAGTTGAATGGAATCCTTGACTTCAAGGAGCTTACAGTCTAATAGGGAGAAGACAGCATAGAAAAAAAAGAAACCCAAATTCATAACAGAAGTTAAAATATTGACACTTCCATAATTGGGAGACAAAGGTCCTTAGGGATCCCATAAAGAGAGAATCAAATCATTTTCTTAGAGGGGGAGACAGATCAGGAAAGACTTTATGAAGGACATTTATTAAAAAAAAAAACAACCACCCAATAGGACATCTAGTTGGCTGAGGAAAGAACAGTTGCTTTAGATTGCATACCTCCTTAGATAAACTAATTTTGGCTTAATTAAGTTTTTATTGTATGGCACAAACTTCAGCAGTGTTTTATGCCTCCAACAGTGTTGGTCTGAATTGAAAATGTGCCAGATTTCTTAACACATCATTAGCAAGTTCCTTAATTAACCTGTGATGTTGTCAATAAAAGTGTTGTTGTTTTAGGGATTAAGTGAAATGGATATTTCTTTCTTTGCTGATGGTGGTTTATTTGACCTATTACAGATGCAAGACACAGTTCTTCAAAGTAAGCAAGAATTCCAGAAATATTTTCCATACTTCATCTCTTTGCTTAAATTTTCTACAATTTTGCTCCTTTAGATGGAATCACTTGCAACTTATTACAAGAAACTTCTTTGTAACTTTAGTTACACAGATGCCTCTTTCTAAAACTGCTTCCCCACCCTTTCCAGACTTGATTCGGAAACTGTAAGTTAGTGATGCCAGTTCTAAGAGATTTCATTCTGAAAACTGGGGCACTAGAAGAGGAGAGCTGGTCAGTTTATCAGTGAAAAGCATTTATTAAGCGCCTGCCCGTCCACTGTATAGAGAGGGAACACTGGACTAAACACAATCCTGAGTTCCTGGTGCAGATTCTTGGTTTCTGCCAAACCAATCTACTTGTCAGCTCCTCTACTTGAATTAAACAGTCCATGTCTTTACTGAAGCTTTTGTCTAGAATTCCCCACAGCGCTGCCCACCTGCAAACTCAAGCTCTGGATTCACTTTTTCTGGGAAAGCTTCCATGACTAGCTCCTGCTGAGTTCACTCTTCTCCTTAGCATTTGCTTAACATTTATCTTCAATTCAATAAGCGCTTAGTCAGTTCCTTTAATGTGCAAGGAAAATTAGTTTAAAAGGATGAGAAACAACATAGTTTCTACCTTCCTCTTCTTTCTCTCTCTGTCTCCCTTTCTCTTCTCTGTCTCTCTCAGTCTCTTTGTCTCTGTCTCTCCCTGTCTCTGTCTCTCTGAGTCTTTCTCTGTCTCTTTCCCTCTCTCCTCCACTCTCAATTATGGTGTAGAATATAAGAGGGCAAGAGGTTCTTTATGTCATATACTCCTTTGGCAGTCTGATGAAGCCAATGGACCCCTTCTCAGAATTCTATCTTTCAATGCCTAAAAAGAAACCACTTCTGTTGAAATAGTTGTCAAATATTGATTAAACAAAATAAAACAGTTCAGCTCTCACCTAGACTGATGTAATAGACTCCTGTTTCCCTGCTCTCAGTTTTTTTCCCTTTCCAATCCATACTTCACATGGCTGTCAGAAGAATTTTTTTTTTTTAATGTAGGAGCCTGACCATTTCACTATGGTCAAAAATCTTCAGTGGTTCTTTGTTGCCTAAACAATAAAGTACAAATTCCTCAGCCTGTTCTTAAATTATACAGTACATGAATTGAAGGGGAGATATAAACTTACTTAATAGATCAAATATTTTCAAACATTTAATTTCTTTTTTGACTTTGAATAATATTTTATTTTCCCAATTACATGTAACAACAATTTTAATATTCAATTTTTAGAATTTTGTGTTCCAAATTCTTTCCCCTCCTTGCCTCTGAACTCATTGAGAAAGCAAACAATTTTATATAGGTTTATACATGTTCAATCATGCAAAACATATTTACATATTAGTCATGTGAAAGAAAACACAAACTAAAAAAATGAAAAAATAAAGCTGCCTTCAGCTTCCATCAGGTCTTTCTCTGGCGGTGGATAGCATTTTTCATTATTAGTCCTTTGGAATTGTCTTGGATCATTATATTGCAAGAATAGCTAAGTCATTCACACTTGATCATCATACAATATCCGCATTACTGTGTACAATATTCTCCTGGTTCTACTCACTTCATTTAGTATCAGTTCAGCTAAGTTTTTCAGAGTTTTTCTGAAATCATTCTGCTCATTAGCAAATATTTCCTTTTAGACATGCAAATAGAGTTTACATTATAGTGTCTCAGAGCCTGAACAGGGCTTGTCTAATAATAATAGCAATGATGCTGATGCTGATAGCTAACGTTTATATAGTGTTTATTATGTGTCAGGGGCTTTTCAATTTTTCTCTCTCGATACCTCTTGGGGATATGGGAAATAATTTCAGCTGACGCTGTCAGGAACCCAGGTCTGTGCTGAATTGACAACACCTGGTCATAATTAACCAAGTTTCCTCAGTGATATAAACTTCTTGAACCACACAATAGCGTTGTGGAATCATACAACTTGAAGAATATAGCTATCATTTCCTCTTCTGGATGTTTATTCTAAAAGATGCACACATGTGGGAAGACTAAAGGAAGCCTCAGACCCCAGAATTATTTCTCAAAAATTCTACCATGGGCTGATACCATATTCAGACCTTTTATAAGTATTATGAATAACAATGCAGAAAATTCTGCCTCTCCTGATGTAGTTCTTTCCACCTCTCCATAGGCCTGTCCATTGGTAGGATGGATTTCTGGTATTTCCCAAAACTTGGTCATAAAGTCTAACTTTCATTTGAAATGATCTCTCTTGGCTACATACCTTGTTGGATGATTTCTATGAAGAATGCCAGGCTGCTTGAGATGCAGTTGACAGTTTTGGGCATGGAATCAAGTAGCGCATCCTATTTAGTCATCCTTCCCAGGCATCTTGCCATTAACCCTGTTGCTTCCCCACTTCTCCACAGTGGAGTAGTATCCTGTAGACTGGATCTTCAGACTCTATGATCCTTCTTTCTTCCTAAGGGAGTAAATCCGCCCAGTTTTAGAATTCTACTCTGAGACTAAGCAGTCCTAATTGTTGAGTGAGTGAGTGCTAATCTGGCACTGCTATCTATCTGGCCCTAGACTAGATTATGCTTCACATTCTAGCCATCTCTCCATCCACCCTAGACATCTTACCATTTTTCCTGCTGCCTTTGTACATACTACCTTTTCCCAACCTCTCTTGTTCTGGAAACAGAAATCAAATCATTCCACTGATTCTGGAGAAGGTTTGATAATCATTTGTCCTATAGCTCTACCTACTACCTCTGTACCAAAACTCACTTCCCTGACCCTGACTCTTCTATATGTGTTGTCTGTTCCTATTGGAATATTAACTCTTTGAGGATACCATCTCACTTTTATATTTGTATTTCCAATATTTAGGACAGTGCCTGGCACATATTTGCCACTTAACAAATGTTCCTTCCTTCCTTCATCGATTCATCCATCTATCCCTTCTTAAAATGTGGTCTCTATATTGAAAAATGATGATTTATTTTAGGGACAACTATAGAATCCATCACAAAATCCGCTCCCATATGTAACTATAGTTTCAATGCTATGGCTAGTCATTATAAAAGTCCTCAAGGTCTTTGTTAGGGCTCAATAAATTCATCAAGGAGCTGGCATAGCTATTAACCTTTTTTTTTTTTTGGTGGTAGTGGTAAGGATTTCAGACCTGTGATTTCACCAATATAGGGACTTCCTGGTGTGAGAACTCCCTTCACTGGTGCAGACTAGCAACTCCTCTGTACCTTACAGTCTTAGGGTATTAACTAGAGTGCTGACAGTGACTTGCCCATGGTAGCTAATATACCAGAGGCATGATTTAACAAGTCTTCTAACTCCAAGGTCAGTCCTCTATCCAGTATATCATGTTATGTCTCCTAATACCATAGCATGGTATATTTTATACCTATTTTACCACTAATATTTCAAATGAATTAAAATTTTCATCTGTCCTTCTAGATGTTTTGCCAATATGACACGATGAAGAACTCAAAAGACTTCTCCTGAAAAATGTTGGCATGATGACTCATCCTTGAAAAAAAATTAGTAGATGACTCTTTCCACACCCCCAGTTATGCCTGCTCATATCTTTAGTGTGAATACAGGCTGCATCATCCTTATTGATGTGGTCTCCTCTGGCTCTGAACTCTGGGGTATAAAGTGTTCAATAACTATTTTTGATTGCTAGCATATGGATCACACAAAGGAAAACTCATCAAAGTAAGAGTTCTCATCCTTTGTGGTACCCTAATCATATGTGACTTTCCTTACATTTTTATGGTTTGTGGGAACCATGATCCAATGATGTGCACCTTCTTGGGGGTGCCCTCCAGGTCTCTAGGGCAGATTTGATCTTAGAGATGAGTCACCATGCCACATTATTTCCAGGGAGAGGTCTCTGGACTTTTTTGCCAGCACTAATTGGTGTGAGTAATAGGCCAGTCAAAGAATTCCTGAGTTCAGGTCCCCATTGCTGACACATTTCACATGAATATTGCCCTCTTGGCTATTCCAATGGATCAGAGTGTTACAGTCAAAAAAGCACCATTTCTGGAGTCAGACAACAAGAATTCAAATTCTACCTCTGATCCCACCTTTGTGATTTTTGGGAAAGTCCTTGGGCCTTGGTTTTCTTGTTTCTCTTGTTCCTTCTAGCTCTAAATCTGGGACCCTAAAATTGAACAGTTAGGATTAGGGTGTCATAATAGTAGTAAGAGTAGCTAGGAGGTACAGTGGATAGAGTGCTGAACAGCCTAGAGTCAGTAGGACTCATCTTCCTGAGTTCAAAGCTGGCCTCAGACACTTACTAGCTATGTGACTCTGGGCAAGTCATTTAACTATTTGATTCAGTTTCCTCAAAATGAACTGGAGAAGGAAATGGCAAACCACTCTTGTATCTTTGCCAAGACAACCCCAAAAGGGGTCACAAAGATTACTGAAACGACTGAACAACAATAGTAGTATTAAATGTCTTATCTAAAGCTACTCTACAGGTTCACATAAGAAGAGAGGTACTATCAGTTGGGAAATGGCTGAATAAGTTGTAGTATACGATTGCGATGGAACACTATTGTGCTATAAGAAATGGTCAGTCCAATGATTTTAGAAAAACACGGACAGATTTGCATGAAATAACAAAGAGTGAAATAAGCAGAACCAAGAGAACATTGTATATAGTAATAGCAATATTATTTTAAGAATGACTTTGATAGAATAAGTTATTTTGATTACTATAAATACTCAAATTAATATAAAGGACACATGAAGAAAGAGGCTATCTGCATCCAGAGAAAAAACCAATAGAAGTATGTATGGAATAATTTTACATATAAAGACCTATTTGTGTCTAATAGTAGCTATGGGAAGTCGGGGAGGGAAGAAAAAAAATTTACATGACAATTTTGTTGTATATTTGAAAAGAATAGCAAGTTGTACACAGCACATTTACAGTTTCATGTATAATCTTCTTTGTTTTATTGTACTATGTTATGGAAATGTTTGTTTTATGCCATAAATTAATTACTAAATAATAATAATAAAAGAATAAAACTACTTTCTTTAAAAACCAGAAGTGACATTCTATCAGCTATGGGTATAACTGATGTGAATTGACCATTGATGTATGTGGCCACTAAGAAATACTGCAAAACTCTGGTTATGAGTAGTGATACCCAATCTATGGGCCACATTTCTCTGAAGGCCTTCTGGCCCTAGAATGGATCTTAAAATGCCAACTAACTTTTATGAAAGGCACACTTTTCTGACTTGGACTTCAAACCATATTGAAGCACTAATGTTAGTATTTCCTATACCTGTTCTCACTTGGGAAAACATATGATTTCATTAGTATTAGTATTCCAATGAATAGCTCCCTTTATTGATGCAGATTGTCACCTGCTCTGCAACTTACAGTCTTAGTTATCTAAGATGTTAAGTAACTTGCCTAGAGTCACACAGTCAGTCTATGGTGGAGGCAAGACTTTAAACGAGGTCTTCCTTGTGGGTTCTCTCTCTTTTATGCTACACTTACCTGACTTCATCAAGTTGCATAATAAACTTATCTGAAAAATATATTGGGGTCTTTTTAATTAGTGGAGTATTCCTTTGACATTGGCCAGTTCAAATAGCATACTCTGATATCTATTATGGTCATGTAATGAATGAAAAACTACCTCTCACTCGTCTCCAGCCTGGATTCTTACAAGATTGGCCCTATCAAATCTATCATAAATATGGGTTCCCTAAACTTTCCCCAGATATCAGATACCAAGGGAAATGGCTAATAATTATGGATTGTTTTTCATTGAGATCCTGGTAACTGATTTAAGGGTAATATTCTTTTATTTTTTTTGCTTTTTAGAGAGGGGAAGGCAGGGCAATTGGGGTTAATTGACTTGCCCAAGGTCACATGCCCAGTAAGTGTTAAGTGTCTGAGGTCGGATTTGAACTCTGGACCTCCTGACTTCAGGGTTGCTGCTCTATTCACTGTGCCACCTAGCCGCCCCTAAGGGTACAATTCTCCTCATTTTGAAGAGGGGGTACAGAAAACAGGGCCAGTCCCAAACTGCATCTGAAGGTTGCCTTGATCATATATTCTCTAAGCCAGAGGTTTTTAACCTTCTTTTGTCATGGACCCCTTTGGCAGTCTGGTAAAGCCTATAGATGCCTTTTTGAAATACATATTTAAAAAAAAAAATTTCTAATTGAAGGATGTATTGGATTTTAGTTACAGATTAGTGAAAATAAAGATGTATTTTTTTCCCATTCAGTTCCATGGCCCCTCTAAAATCTCTTCATGGACCCGAGGTAAAGAACTTCTGATCTAAAATGGTCAAAGGATATCAACAGGCAGTTTTCAGAGGAAGAAATTAAAGATACCAATAATCATATGAAAAAATACTCTAAATAAGTATTGATTAGAGAAATGCAAATCAAAACAACTCTTAGGCACCACATCTCATTGGTCAGATTGACTAACATGACAAAACAGGAAAATGATATATACTGGAGAAGATGTGGTAAAATTGGAACACTAATGTATTGCTGGTGGAGTTGTGGTCTGATCCAACCATTCTGGAGAGCAATTTGGAACTATGCCCAAAGGACTATAAAAATGTGCATACCCTTTAACCCAGCAATAGCATTTCTAGGGCTGTATTCCAAAGAGATCATACAAATGAGAAAAGGACCCGTATGTACAAAAATGTTTATAGCAGCTCTTTTTTGTGGCGGCAAAGAATTGGAAATCAAGGGGATGCCCTTCAATTGGGGAATGGCTGAACAAGTTGTGGTATACGAATGTAATGTAATTCTATTGTGCTATAAGAAGTGAGGAGCAGACAGACTTCATAATAACCTGGAGAGTCTTATATAAACTGATGCTGAGTGAGTGCAGGACCAGGAGAACTTTGTACACAATTACAGACACATTGTATCTGTGATGACTGACTTTGATAGACTGGGCTCTTCTTGGCAATGCAAGGCTGTAAGACAACTCCAAAAGACTCATGATGGAAAAGGCTCTCCACATCCAGAGAAAGAATTAGGGAGTCTGAATGCAGACGGAAGCAAACTACTTGCTCTCTTTTTCATTTTGTTTTTTCTTCCTTGTTGTTTATTCCATTGGTTATAATTCTTTTTTACAACTTGACTAATATTTAATGTGAAGGTAAATGTAGAAACTATATGGGATTGCATGCTGCCACATGGGATGGGGCGGGGAGGCAGGGAGGTGAGAGGAGGTGGAAAAGGGAAGAGGAGAGGGGTAGAAAATTTGTAACTCAAAAACTTGTGGAACTGAATATTGTAAACTGAAAGTAAATAATTTTTTTTAAACCTCCTAGGTTTAGATTTCATACTTGCTAGGTGCATAAATAAAATGGTGAAGTTCCTGGGAGAAAATCAATAGGGCAGCTGTAATCTTAATGTGAAGTGAACTGGTCCAGTACCTCCTTTCTAAATATCTCCTGCAAACCTTTGGAGATCACTGCATTAATGTAATAGAACACTACACTGTAATTAAGATGAACAATATTAGAAACACAAAGAAATCTGGAAAGATCTTTATGATGTAACAGACATTTGTGGAATATGCTGATCCAATTTATTGCATGGAGGAGGATGGAGAGTCTGATTCTGGAAGAGTCTTGATGATGTATATAATGGAAGTGCCTTGGAGAGACTTGGAGTGTTGACATTCTGGAACCAGTTCTGAGCTGCTAATCCCTGGGTGAATTGCAGCCTCTTTGACTGAGCAGCAGTTTTAGAGTTGGAACTGGAGGACCTGCAGAAAACATGAATTAGCATTGGCTTCTTCCTCTCTTGATTGGTCCTCTCTTTCTTGTTGTGACTCCTTTATTGATAGGGTCTCTTGAGGAAGACTACCTTTCCTTCTGAGGTAGACACATGATCCTATAGAATCAGGTCTTGGTTCTTTGCTTGCCTTGGTGTTTGTTCTTTTGTTTTAGGCAAAGGAAATTAATCTGGAAGCTTTGACCTTTGTGAATCTTCAAAGGGTCAAGAGAGTAAGTCATCCAGGAATCTTGACATCTGGGAGTCAAGTCTATCCCAGATTTTGCAACAACATCAATGTTCTGAGGGTTGAGGAGTGTCCTTTGGGACCCACCCCTTCAAATACAGTTTTGCTTCAAATTTGCACATTGTAGGGATCTCTTCAATTTGGTTTTTAGACTGATTTGCAAAAAAGTTCAACTATTCCTGCTATTATGAAGAGACATTCCATAATATCAAATGGCAATAATAAGTCAGAAAAAATGGCAGCCATAGAAGGCCCATAATTGTTTTGGCCAAACAAATAATCTTCTAGAAATAAGTCTCACTCTCCGGGTCAGCACTCACTCCATACACTGCATTGCATCAATTGCAATGAGCATTTTGCACAAAAATGGTTCCTGTGGAGTTGCCCCTAAGGAAAGTGAAGGTACTCTGATGTTTGGGACAATTGTGACACAATACTCTTCTTGAAATTATTAGACTCTTTAAAAGGGAAGACTATTATACCGCCTTATTAGAAAAAGTTCTTGTAAGGAAATTAAATTTTCAGTGCAAATATTTATACTTTGGAAATCAGCAAATTCTCTGAATCAGGCCTTGGTTTATTATTTTGTTTATTGTCTAGACTTAAGACAGTAATTAAACATTACTTAAGTATCTACTATGTGCCAGGCATAGTGGTAGGCACTGGGGATACAAATTTTTAAAATTAAAAAGTTCTTACTTATAAGTATGTGCTAAATTAACCTTTCCAGGTCACTATTTATCTGTTTTGCCTTATAGGAATAAAAATAAAAATCCTTTTCTTTTTCAGCAAAAAAAGGTATATTTATTGTAAAAGGGCACTCAACATTAGCCAGTTTCTCTTTATGATGAAGCAGGAACAGAAAATACTTTCCCTTCTTAATTTTATTGTCTGTGTATTATAGACTATGTGGCCTCTGAGGGGAAGGTTTTTAAAGGGAACAGGCAGTAAATTTTTTGTCTTTACATGGATCTGTTAAATGACAAGAACTGCTTCCCTTAGCAGTTGCAGCAACAAGACCTCTGTTCACTGAATGACTAATTCATGTGACTAATTCACAATCTGCAGACTTTAGATGTATAAGGACTCATGGTACAAATATAGTAAATTCCTATTGAATTCTTGATTGTTTTGAGTTTTGCATTAGAATACTATTTGAGAAGGTGCAGGATGTCCCATTCATTGATGTATTCTTTTTCTTTAGATAAGCCTCCTTTTTCACCCCATGTTTTGAGAAGAAAGTCAATAAAAATATTTCCCAGGGTATATTCCTTTCTTGTCCAATTTCTTTTGGGTGGTGAGTTGGGGGAAAGACAAAGGATTCCCTAAATGGGAGAGGGCAAGGACAATGGCAGGTGAAGGTTAAGTAAAGAAGTAAATTCCTGTTTCTGATTCAACAAATATTTATTGAATACCAATTCTGTCCAGTACTATACTTTTTGCTTCCTGGTATAAGGATAGGGGAAAGCCAGGATTCTAAGATCTTCTAATTAAAATTTGCTTCTCCATTCCTACCTGGCTCACTACTTACTAACTGCACTCTTCTTCTTTGCTTCCTTCCTACCTTCCCTGGATATTTGAAAGAATATTTTTGTAGAAGGAAACACTAATGAAAAGGATGATAGATTTAAAGCTAGAGGATCTGTTTTATTTTTTTTAATGTTTTAAATTTCTGGAATAAAATAAGTATTTTCATAACATGGTATAATAAAAAAGATAATTGTACATGAAATCACAAATCTACTATGTACAACTTGCTATACAACAACATTATCATGTAAACGTTTTCCTTTTTTTCTTCTCCCCCTATCCCAAAGAGGATCTCTTTTTAAATTTCAGTTTGACTTAGTTTTTCTTTGTTCATACATTCTTTTAATAAACATTTGCCTACTGTGAGCAAAGAAAAGGACTTTGTTGAAGTTATAAATATGTATAAGGCAAGGTGCCAGGGTGGAGCCAAGATGGTGGTGTAGAAGCAGGAAAACTCTGTATGCTCCCTCTGTAACCACCTCAATATTACAAGCAGCCATGAAGAAAGAGCTTGAATATTGTGGAAACACAATCAGGACAATACAGGATCTGGAAGCTTCTACATTGAGGGGTTGAAGAGCTTGGAATATGATATTCCAGAGGTCAAAGGAGCTGGGATTAAAACCAAGAATCACCTACCCAGCAAAACTGAGTATCATGTTTCAGGGGGAAATATGGCTATTCAATGAAATAGAGAACTTTTAAGCATTCTTGATGAAAAAACCAGAATGGAATAGAAAATTTGACATTGAAATACAAGAAGCAAGAGAAGCATGAGAAGGTAAACAGGGAAAAGAAATCATAAGGAACTTATCAAAGTTGAACTATTTACATTCCTACATGGAAAAGAGATAATTATAACTTATGAAGCTTTTCTCAGTATGAGAATAGTTGAAGGGAATATAAATGTGTGAATATATATATAAGGGTATATGGGTGTATGAATATATATGTGAGTATGTGTATAAATGTGCACAGGTATACATAGACAGAGGGCACAGGACCAATTGAATAGGAAGGGATATTTCTTAAAAGGTGAAATTGAGAGGTGAGAGAGGAATATAATGAGAGGAGATGGGGAGAGACAGAAGGGATAAATTATCTCATATAAAAGAGGCAAGGGAAAATTGTTACAATGGAGGGGAAGAACAGGAAGGCAAAAGGGTCAATCTTATTCTTATTGAATTTGGTTTAGGGAAGAAATGACATACACACTAAATAGGGTATCTCGCCCTACACGAGAGTAGGGGGGAAGGGAATGAGAGGGGGGATGATGAAAGGGAGGGCAGATTGGGGGGTAGGGAAGTTGAAAGCACACACTTTTGAAAACGGACAGGGTCAAAGTAGAGAACAGAACAAGTGGGGGTTGGGATAGGATGGAGGGAAATATAGTCAGTCTTCCACAATATATCCACTATGGAAATGTTTTGCATAGCTACATACATACAAGCTATATTGAATTGCTTATCTTCCCAGTAAGGATGGGTGATGAAGGAGGAAGGGAAAGAATCTGGAATTCAAAGTTTTAAAATCAAATATTTTTAAAAATTATTATTATTATTATTATTATTTTTACACATGACTGGGAAATAAGATATACAGACACTGGGATATAGAGATCCATCTTGCCCTACTGGAAGGTCAGAGGGGGGGATGGGGGAGGATATAGAGAGAGCAGATTGGGGGAGGGGGTATATAATGGAATCATTGTTTTGGTGTGGTGGGTAGGGGAAAGGAGGGGAGAGAATTAGTAACTCAAAATCTTGTGGAAATGAATGATGTAAACTAAAAATAAACATAAAATTTAATTTAAAAAAACAAAACAAACACAAAAAAAAATAAGACAAGATCCCTGTCCTTGAGAAGCTTACAATCTAATGGACATAAGTGACTATAATGAAAGATGGTTTGGTAAAAGAAGAAAAATATAGGAATGGGAGTCAGAAGAGCTGATCCTAGGTCTACCACTGGAGAGTTGTGTGATAGTGAGAAAGTAACTTCATTTCCTGAGGCTCCATTTTCTCATCTTTCAAATGAGAGGTTTATACTAGATCATCCCTAAGGGTCCCTTCTCTTATAGAAGTCTATTTTTTTCTGTAAGGCTGTTAATGCAGCTATTATCTCTATTTTAGGGCTAGAGACTGAATTCGTGATTTTTAAAAATGGTACAGGCAACTCCTGCTACCAATGCAAGTTCAGCACATTTTCTGAAGTTTGTAGTGTGAACTAGGTTGTTGTATCTGTCTCTCAGGGTTCCTGAAGATAAATAAACCTGGACTGATCCTGAGGTGTCTCTTCTCTATGGCCATCAACATAAGCTCCTATAAGCTTATTTCCCCCATTATTGTGGGGGCAGTGATCAGCTCCCAAGTTCCATTTAAACAGTTAATATTAATTGGCTTTTGCAAAGGGATATTTACTTTAAAGATATAGCAAGAACAAATGTGCAAGCATCTTCTCATCACTGGGGACATAATCTCTCTTTTGTCATCTCAGTGTGCATGTGTGTGGTGCAGTTAAGCTCATAATTTAGCCCAGTTCCTACAGTGAATAATATCAAGTTCATATCTACATGATATGAACTTGCTTATCTCCCAATAGTAATTTCTAAAGATTACAGTTTACTTCTTGGGGCTTTGACAACTGCACTGGCTCTGGAACCCATGCTCTGGAACACCAGAATGCTGGTGTTCCCTTTCCCTCCTGATGACCCTTTAAATTCATTAGGTCATGAGATTCCACTCCCTCACCCAGAGTGAACAAAGAATAAATGTGGAGGACAAGGACTAAGGCCCATTTCTCAAAGACCATATGATCTAGGAGGGCCTCTTCTCTTATGGCATGGTCTCTAACAAGATACAATAAGCTGAAAAACCACCCAAATTGCCCAAGAGCAACTGAGGCTAAAGAGGAGATAACTATTGCTAATAAACCTTTTTAAATGCCTCTGAAATTGTCTAAAGAGCCTCTTCTTCACCACTTGGTTAGGTGATAGGAATCAGCTATGGAAAGTCTATGAATATTCCATAAAATCTCCAAGGCTCCATTCTCCGCCCCCCCCCCCCACCCCATATAGAGCATCAGAATTCTCCCAGGAACAAGTTCTCTAGCCTCTCCCTGTGGAACCATTCCAGGAGCTCTGCACATGAGCAGGCCCCCATTTGTTTAGTCTTGGAGAGTTGCTTAGGGCAAGGCTTCTTAAACTTTTTCCATTGGTGACCCCTTTTCATGTTTTGGTGGTGTTGGTTGGCATTGCATGGCTTAAGGACAGTGTGGTGTAAAGCGCACTTGCCTTGTTTTCAGGACCTAGGGTGCAGTGAAATTGAGTGATGCAATACTGGCAAGCCCTGCCAGGAACACCTTGGATTCATTAGGTGGTTGATTTTGAATTAATTTTGGTCATTGCTCATTCAGAAACCTTTTACTGTTGCCAAATTTATTACAACCCCATATGGGGTTGTGACCCACAGTTTAAGAAGTGCTGGTTTAGAACTCTTGGAGTTTGTGACTTGCTTAGGGTCAAACATCCAATACGTGTTAGAGGTAAGTCTTGAAGCCAGGATTTCCCAACTGGTTTTCCATCTACTATACTGCACTACTTCTCATTCTCTTTCATAGCTAGAGAACTTCTGGGTTTGAAATATATTTCTGGAATCCAAAATCCTATGTGTTAGTATTAGTCAGCCTGAAAGTTATAGGCTAGAGGAATGAAATCCCTACTGGGATAAACGAGGAATTGGGAAAATTTTTAATCCAAATAGATGAACATAAGTCTTTTTTTCACTTTGGGAAGAGTCACACATAATAAGTATTTTGATATGTACATAATTCCATAGTTGATATTTTAGTGGGAAATATATTGCCTTCATTTAAAATTTCTAAAAGAACCCATAGTCATATCCTGTGGGATATACCAGGGCCCCACAGAACAGTTTGGGAAATATTGGTGTGGACGTAGCCTAAAAAATATTTTGGGTTGAATAATAATAATACAGTCTTAGAAATGGAAAGAAAAGATTTTGCTATACTAGTAAGATGAAATGTGATGGTTAGACAAAAGGGATTAGACACAGGAGGAGTAAAATATTTTCCTCCAGGCTATGCCACTGAGTCTTGCAAGAGAGAAAGTAATGACTTTCAAGATTCTAGTCATATTATTATATAACATTAACCTATATTATTAAGAAGCTTTTGAAGGGCAGCATAATTAGCAATGAGGAGAAGTGAATCATATTCATAAAAGCTACCTACCAGCCTATTTTCAAGAAAATGACCCACAAAAAAAAATAACTTTAATTACAAATGCCATGTCTTTAATTCTGATTTTCCTGTATTGGTTCATTTATGGTAGAATAGGGGAAAGAAAATAACTTATATGTAGTCTGGTAAATGCATTCATAAGCTGGATTGATGCTGTTTTTGAATTAAAGGTTAAATTCATTATAGTTTACCCCCAACTTTTTAATGTTGAGAGTTACCTAACAATATCAGAAAATAGGGCTCTAGTGTTTCCTTAAAATATATCTGGATGCAGAATGTTGAAAATCAAGATAATAGTATGTTCAGATAGTTATAGAACAAGAGAAACTCTTTATACTTTGATTTAATGTAGTTATGGGGAAGGAGTTCTGATCATGGAATTGGAGGACCTGGGTTTGTATCCCAACTCTGTCACTTAATATTTGTGTGACTTTGGCCAAGACAACCTCTTTGGGACTCAGTTTCCTCACTGAGGGGGATCTTAAAGGTGTCTTTTGGCTTTCCACTTTTGATCCTATGATCTTGTGCTTTTGTTGTGAATGTCAGAATGTACAACCATTTAAACAAAGCCACCTAATACCTACTTTCTGTTGTACAGGATGCAATCCATGGAGCAAAGTCATATCTCTAGATGAATATATGGCACATCAAAGGTGGCTTGCGCAATGTGCTCATCCAGGTTTGCAGTCTGAAAACGACACTTTTACTGGTGCTTTTGGGGCCTGACTGGTCAGAAGCTGTGGGACAAGAGAAATGAATTAGGGCTGTCTATAGGAATTGTATATTGTCAGGGCTACAGAAACAGATATGAGAAATAAAAATATGGATATATGTGTGTGTATATATATATATAGGAATTGTATATTGTCAGGGCTACAGAAACAGATATGAGAAATAAAAATATGGATATATATGTGTGTATATATATATATAGAAATTGTATATTGTCAGGGCTATAGAAACAGATATGAGAAATAAAAATATGGATATATGTGTGTGTATATGTATATGTGTATATATGTAAGTATATATACACATACAACCCCCCAAGTGTGCCAATATAAAATCTTGTAGTTCACAATGAAATGCATTTGTAGTTCACAATGAAATGCATTCTTTTTTTTTTTTTTGGAGGGCAATTGGGGTTAAGTAACTTGTCCAAGGTCACACGGCTAGGTTATTTTATTTGTGTGTGCGTTAAGTGTCTGAGGTTGGATCCGAACTCAGGTCCTTCTGACTCCAGGGCCAACGCTCTACTCACTGCGCCACCTAGCTGCCCCAATGAAATGCATTCTTTCTCTCCCTCTCCCTTCCCTTCTTCCCTTCACTCTCCTTCTCTCCTCCTTAATACTTTCAGTTTTAAGAGCTATTTTCAATTAAAACAAACCACTTCTTGACAGGAGATGGGGATGGGGAGGGCTCACTCTTCTTTTAGCATCTCCAAACAGTTCTTTGGAATGAATGGAAGAGTTTCTTTAGTTCAATTCCTGTCAATACTTTTTATTTTTAAACCAAAAGTCAGTCAATATTTCTCTCAAAATTTATAATCATGGTATGAGATAAATACTTTGATAAATGATTTTGTTGCAGTTATAAAAACAATTCCTTCATGAATTGGTTACAGTCTAAGTAGTTTTTCCTTGTAACAGATGTTATCCCTAACATATACATAGGTAATATGTTTTTGCTAACTTTGAATTTTGAGCATTTTCTAGGGCTTCCTTAGTTATAAAACACATTAAACCCTTAAAATAGCTGTTGGCTGCAAGTATAAGACATGGTTTCCTTAAACATCAGAACCCTATAGCCTTACCCTTCAAACAAAGGGCCTCATAAGAGGCCTACACAGTACAGCCTTTAACATTTGCAAAACATTTTTCATAATTATTTTAGATGATCATCCTAATAATCCTTTGAAGTAGGATCTACAAGCATTATTATCAATCCCACTTTACAGATAATGAATCAGACTCAAAAAGATTAAGTGATTTACCTCATAAGTGCCAGGTACAAGGTCTGGATCTAGCATTCTTCCTATTTATCATTTCTAGCCAAGTTGGGGTGAATCATTATCTTCCAGTTTCCAGATGAGGTGGCTCCTACCTTCCTACTTTACTTAGAATGTCCTACTGACTCAAGGTTTGGAGCTACTCCTTCTTAACTCCCATTACCCCCTCGTTTCTCCATTCCTTGTTGTTCCTTTTGGCAGCTTGCTCAGACCATGCAAATTACTGGAGGGCTTCTTTGAATGTTAAGAAAGCCCTGGAAACAAAGTCAGGGAGAGATAGGGCAGGTTGCTACTCTCAGGACAGATGGGTTCTTGGGGAGAAGCAGTGCAAAGCAGTAATTCTGATGAATAAGTTGGTGGGAAGGAGAAGAGCAACTCTACTGTAGAATGAAAATTCGTGTCCTTGTTACCTAAAAAATAGAAGAAATTGGGGCGGCTAGGTGGCGCAGTGAGTAGAGCGTCGGCCCTGGAGTCAGAAGGACCTGAGTTCGGATCCGGCCTCAGACACTTAACGCACAAATAAAAACCTAGCTGTGTGACCTTGGGCAAGTTACTTAATCCCAATTGCCCTCCAAAAAGCAAAAAAAAAAAAAAATAGGAGAAATTGCTCTTTTTGAATAAAGACTTACTCATCATGAGTCTAGGGGGCTGAATTGTGACAGGCACCTTACCTATTCACCAAAGACAAAGTCTTATGTGCTCAATGAATACTAGAATTACAGAATTTTTGTGTCTAAAAGGAAATTAAAAGTATCTTTGATAGTCATCTAGCCTTTGATTAAATACCTCCAGTAAAGGGGTACTCTCTACTTTCCCAGGAAACCTATTCTGTTGGTTAAGTCTATATCTGAGAGAGTTTTTCCATAGCCAAAATTTTCTCTGAGCAATTTACATCCATTGTTTATAGTCTAGCCTTTTAGGTTAATGCAGAACAACATCATGTATTCTTCTATATGACAGACAGCTATCACATCCCAGCTTAGTCTTCCTTTTTACTTCAGTCTCTAAGACTCAATTCCTTCTTTGTCACATCTTCCCACTACTATCTTCTCTTGTGCTACCACAACAGTCTTGTCAGCCTTCTCTCTATGCCACCCAGCTTGTTAATGTTCCTTTTGAAATGAGGCACCTCACCACATCACACCTATCAGATTGACTAATATGACAAAACAGGAAAATGATAAACGTTGGAGAAGATGTGAGGAAGTTGGAACACAGTTTATTGTTGGTGGAGCTGTGAGCTGATCCAACCATTATGGAGAGCAATTTGGAACTATGCCCAAAGGGTTATAAAAATGTGCATACCCTTTGACTCAGCAGTACCACTTCTAGGGTCTTATCCCAAAGAGATCACAGAAATGGGAGGACCCACATGTACAAAAATATTTATTGCAGCTCTTTCTGTGGTGGCCAAGAACTGGAAATTGAGGGGACGCCCATTCAATGGGGAATGGCTGAACAAGTTGTGGTATATGAATGTAATGGATTACTATTGTGCTATAAAAAATGATGAACAGGTAGACGTTAGAAAAACCTGGAAAGATTTATATGAACTGATGTTAAGTGAAGTGAGCAGAACCAAGAGAACATAGTACACAGTAACAGTCTCAGTGTGTAATGACTGATTTTAATAGACCTTCTCAGTGTTGCAAGGACATAAAACAATTCCAAAGAACTCATGATGGAAAATGCTATCCATATCCAGAGAAAGAAATATGGAGTCTGAATGCAGAATGAAGTAGACTATTTTCTTTTTTTTTCTTTCTCATGGTTTCTCCCATTCTTTATAATTCTTCTATATAACATGACTAATGTGAAAATAGGAATGTATACTGTGTAGAGCCTATATCAGATTGCATGTCATCTTAGAAAGAGAGGAAGGGAGGGAGGGGGAGAAAATTTAGAATTTATGTAAGTGAATGTTGAAAACTAAAAATAAATAAATTATCTTTAAAAAAGAGGCACCTCAGGGGGTGGAGCCAAGATGGCAGAAAGGAAGCAGTAACTTCTCTAAGCTCCTCCATGAATCCTGTCACTAAGCCTTAAAAAGTGAATCTGAACGAAAAAAGAGGCACCTCAAATTGGACACAGTATTCTAGATATAATCTTATCTATGTATATTTTATTGGGAATATGACTTCCGTCTATCTAGATACAATTCTATTAATGCACAAAAGCTAATATAATAATAGTTAGGATTTTTAGAGTTATTTAAAGTTTACAAAGGTTTTTGCAAATATTTCATCTTGTCCTCAGAACAACGCTGGGAGGTAGGTACTATTATTTTACAGATGATCAAACTGATTCTCAGAGAGAAATAGTAAGTGACTTGCCCAAGGTCACATAGCTAGTGTCTGAGGCAGGATTATGAACTCAGGTCTTCCTGATTCCTGGTTTAGTGCTTTATCCATGATGCCACCTAGTGAATAAATAAATTATAATAAAACTTGCAACTGTCTTTCATCTATACCTGCATTTACAGGTCATCATATATCATCTTTAACCTAAAACTAACTCCCTTTCTAGAATTTCTTATTTCTGTCAACACATCATTATTCTCCCAACCCCCCAGCCTAGACATCTTGCAGTCATTTTTTATTCTTCCCTCTTCTTTTTCCCTTCATAATAAATTTCATCAAGACATTCTTTATTTGTAGAGCAGTGGTGCAGTGGAAAGAGTACTGCCTCTAGAATCAGAGGAGTTGGGTTCAAACCCATGAGATCTTGGGCAAGTAACTTACCCTCCTTGGCCCTCAGTTTACTTAACTGAAGAATGGGGGGAATTGGAATAGATGGCCTCCAGGGTCCCTTCCTGCTCTATCTAGGATACTATTATCATGGATGTGTTGTTATTCAGTCATATCTACTCTTCATGACCTAATTTGGGGTTTTCTTGGCAAAGATAGTAGAGGAATTTGTAATTTCCTTCTCCAGCTCATTTTACAGATGTTGAGGCAAACAGGGTTAAGTGACTTGTCCAGGGTCATACAGCTAGTAAGTGTCTGAGGCTAGATTTGAATTTAGGAAGTTAAGTCTTCCTGATTCCAAGTCCAGTATGTTATCCACTGTGCTACTTAGATGCCCAATATAAGAGGTGTAGGGAACGTAGCCATCCTACCCCACCCATTAGAATATGATCTATCACTCATTCCTTCTTTCCATTCCTGTTATCACTTCCCTTGTGGGCCATTGTCTTCCCACTCATAGCCGACTGAAATACGTTTCTAATGGTATCCCTCCCTTGAGCCGTTTCCCCTTCTAATCTCTCCCACATACTCCCATATCATCCTTGTCACAAAGCACACATGGCATTCCATGCTCAATGATTCTTCATACACCACTTCATACACTGCACCTTTTAGCTCAATGATTTTCAATAACTCCCCATTGCCCATGGGATTACCATAGGCTCCTCTACAATTACCTGCCTCTTCAATTATTTTTGTTGGCTCCTCTTGGCTTTTAGATCTTCTACCCCGCCCCCCATACTCATTGTTCACCCTTCCCATCCCCTCCCCACCTCTTTGGGCATTTGTGCATCTGATTTTGCTCATGTTTTTTCCTGCCATGCATGCAATGTCCTCCCCCTGGCCCTTATCACCTCTCACCTGGACTGTTGCAGTAGCTTTCTATTGGTTTCCATGAGTAAAATCTCTCTCTATTCAAAACCATCCTTCATCCACTTGCCAAGGTATTACTCACCTGTTCCATAAACTTTGATGGCTTTCTCTTACCTCCAGGATCAGATAGCAGTTCCTCTGTAGACATTTATAACCTGATCTTTCCTACCTTTCCAGTGTCCTTACATCTTACTTTCTTCTACATACTCTATGATTCAGAAACACTGCCCTAATTGCTGTTCCTTAAATATGACAATTCCTATTCCATCTCCTTCCTTGCCTTTGTTCTGGCTATCTGTCCCCTTGTGCCTAGAATGTGCTTCCAGCTGCTAGTATCTTCTCTTACTTATATCTACTCCATATATATCTTATATGTGAGTAATTATTTACATGTTGTCTCTTTCCCATTAGAATGTGAACTGCTTGAGGGCAGGAATTGTTTTTGCCCCTTCCTTCCTTCCTCCCTCCCTCCCTCCTTTCCTTCCTTCTTTCTTCCTTCTTTACTCCTTCCTTCCTCCTTCCTTCCTTCCTTCCTTCCTTCCTTCCTTCCTTTCTTTCTTTCTTTCTTTCTTTCTTTCTTTCTTTCTTTCTTTCTTTCTTTCTTTCTTTCTTTCTTTCTTTTCCAGCACACTTGTTAACTGACTGACCTATTAAAAGGGAGTGTCCACTGAGGATTTCATGAAGGGGCAGCTCCTTCCTTAGGGGGTTTCCCCAAAGATGAGTATGTTGACTCACAGTCCCTATGACTGTGAGTCAACATACTCATCTTTGGGGAAACCCCCTTCAGTAGGCAGGTTCATACTCTCTAGACAAGCCCATCACAATCCCAGAGGCTCCCTCCTCTTTAAGCTCATTAAACTAAGGGGGGGAGCTCTCCTGATTGCCATTCACACATAGGTGAAAATTTTAATCTACCAAAAAAAACTTTGCATATTTTAAAATATTATTTTATTATGTTAAAAACAAAATGTAATAAGTTCATTTTTCCCTACTTGTTATAGAACAGATTGAAAAAATGCAGAGGTATGGCCTCTGAGTGCCATAAGTGTGCATCAGAGCTATTATGGTACAGTGGCAAAAGTGCCGGATTTGGAGTCTGGAAATCACATCCTACCTTAGACACTAACTGTGTGACTGAATCTCAGTTTCCTTATCTATAAAATTAGATTGAATGAGATATTATTTGGAACGTGCTTAGCACAGTGCCTGGCATGTAGTAGGTGACATTTCTTCCTACCCCCCCCCCCCCCATCATGGCGATGATAATTCTTGCATCATCTACCTCATAGGATTATTGTGAGTAAAATACTTTGCAAAGCTCAAAGTGCTGCTTAAGCCGGCATTATTGTTTTTCAGTGGGAGAGTATGGGTAGGCTGGTGAAGTCATTCATTGTATGCATTGTTTTATGGGGAAAGACTATTGGGGTGAGAAGAGTCTTTAGTCTTCTCTGGATATGGTACTGACAAAATAGAGAAAGGAACTGCCTCAGGCTTGTACTTTCAGACAGATCTAGAATTGCCTAGCCTGGAGTGAGGTCTCTAGATCTGAACTCCTTAGACCTATGCACCCTCATCTTCACTGGTGCCATTTTCCATATTGCTGTTGCTGTAGCTTCACTCTTTTCATAAACTATTCCTCTAGAGGCCATGCTTGGGAACTGCCAAGATAGTCAACCAGAGTGCTAACACCACATGTCTTCTTCTTTACCCCAGACACAAAACACAGGCTCTTCCCTTCCCCTCACCTGACTCTCCTGACTTTCACCTCCTGATCTAAGAACTGTAATCAATTCAACACTGTCATTTTTTGCATAAAAGGGTGTGTCATCAGCCTGTCTGATTGTCCCAGTCACCATCTTTGTGATTTCCCAGATTAAAACACTCTTTCATGGTCACCACCATCCCGTAAAAGTGTTGTCCCCCATTAGAATGTATGCTCCTTAATGGAAGTGGTTGTTTTGCTTTTGCATTTATGTTTCTGGGCATTAGCATAGAATTGGACTCCTAGTGCTTAATAAATACTTTTTCTTCCTCCCTTCCTTCCTTCTCTCCTTCCCTCCTTCCTTCTTTGCTTCCTTCCTTCACTTTCCCCTCCCCACCTCTTCCTTCCCCTTTCCCCTTCATTATTCCAGCTGCTTAGGTCCCTCCTGCTGCTCATATATGCCATATGAAGAACAGATATCTGACCAGGGATCCCAGCTCTCCCAGGAAACAAACAACTGAGAAGCTTCTCCCAGGACTAGACCCAAGTGGGCAAGGAGACACAATGATCCACATAGACAATAGAAAGGAATCTTAACCCTATGAACAAGAATGTCCTTACTTTATATACTTTTGTAAGCACTAACTATGGAATTAAACACTATTCTCAACAATAATTTCCCTCTGTTCTTTACTCTATGTGTGACCTTGGGCACATCACTTAACGTCTTTGGATCTTAGTTTCCCCATTTATAAAATGAATGGATGGAATAAGATGGTCTCTAAGGTCCCTCCTATCTCTAAATCCACGACAAAGAGTTGACAGTTATTGTCAGGGTTTGAAAGCTGTTGAACCTTAAAAGCTATTGTCTTGAAGTAGAAAGTGAGCCACTGGTTAATGAGTACTTTTTTCTGCCTTATGGTTCCTCCTGATTTCTATTGTTCTCCGAACATCCCCATCCCAAACCTGTACATTTGTGCTTTGTTCATCTCAGGGTGTTTTGACAGCTTCCTCCATGTGTACCCTTGTGTACATGACTGTCAGTAAGCACACATGGTTGGTTGTGTTTATTAGAGGTTAGCCACTAAGGAATCTGCCTTGGGTCAGGATGGGAAATATCAGCAATTCATCATTGACAGATTGAGGCATAAGCCTGTAGTGTGTGGCAACCAGTATTGGACTGGCAGTTAATTCTGATGCCATTTATTACAAGACTGTGTCCTTGAGGAATTCACTTAAGTTCTTAGAACTGGTTTACTAACCAGAGTTGCTTTAAAGATCAACTTGCAGAGTTGCTTTAAAGATCGACTAAGAAAACCTGTGAAAGCACTTTGCAACACAAAGTACAGATGTGATGACTTGTTCTTTATTATCTATTGAGTCTAAGAAAGGGGTAAAGGTGAGGTCTGAGGCCCTAGAAACTAGGTGATGTTCAATGCCTTTTTCTTCATTTCCCCCCTGAGCCTCACTCAGTAGGAACTTTGCTGTTTCTATTGAAAGAACCCAACCAAGCTCCTGTGCTGGTGGTCATGTCAGCCATCAGTCATGGAAGAGAAATGTCCCTCCCCAATTCTACATTCTAACCGCCCCCACCCCCACCCCCACCCCCAACTAAGTGGTTGAAGGTGAAGATCTAGTATGGAATATGTAGAGAAGCCTTTTTCACTTCTCAGATCCTGAGACTCCTTGCTAGTATTATTCTATATTCAAACAGGAGAATCAACCACAATGATTCTTAAAAGAAATTTCTTCTTCCCTCCCTCCCTCTCTTCCTTCCTTCTTCTCTCCCTTTTCCTTTCTCTTAAAAATATTTTTAATGCCATAAAAAAAGAAAAACATCTTTAATGTTTCATGATCCAACCTGGCCTATATGGCTGAGCATGGGACTGGGAGGTAGAAACCTCTAAGTTCTCAGCCCAGCACTGAGATTAAATTGTTATATGGTCTTTGGCAATTCATTTAACTTTTCTGATTCTTAAATTCCTCTTCTATTAAATTAGGACACACAGGGACACAGTGAAAAGATTAGCTAGCCAAAGTCCACTAAGGTTTTAAAGATTTATATCTTTAAATCTTTCTATATCTGTGCCACAAAAAAGAATTTTCATTTGAGAAGGCAGGTGAGTTGGACATAGCTACAATTCTTAAAAATTAGATTTTTCAGTAGAAGGCCTTCAACAGGCCAGGCATACTGTAGGTGCTTAATAAATAAAATTAAATAGGTTAGGAATTCAAAACAAAGGACCTGTAATGAGGAATGGAAGCTTGTAGGATGCCCATTATTTAATAAATTGTCTCAGAAAAATCTTTGTGGCACAAATCTCATAATGTCCAAACTCATAGGAAGAAATCATAATTGCCTACAAATACAGAGTTATGAATTTTCAGGAGAGAACATTCTACAAAGCCTATCAGAGGTTGCTGCTTGCCTAGTGCAATAAAAGTGCTTTCCTTAGTGGTTATAATGACTTCTCTTAATCCAAAAGCAGTAAAGAAAAAGGCAAAGAAAATGTCAAGCTTCCTATCTTGGAAAGAAAGCTTGGAGTTCTGTGGGGCTCCTCCCACAGGGATTAGAGACCTCTTGTGGAATGGAAGTAATCCCCTCAGCCTTCAAGTGAGAAAACAAATCAAGATGGTTTAGGGTTTATGTAGCTAAACTCACTTGCTTGGGGTGTGGGGGGAGGGTAGAAGGCCCTTTACTTTGGGTTCAGCTGGATATCAAATGCTACAGTGAAACAGCACTGGGTCTAGGGGGAATTGAGGAATTTGTCCTCTCCTTTTCCTACTAAAGAGCTCCTCTATTCCGGACTCACATACATAGGCTGAGTTTAATCATAGAAAATTTCTCCAGGGATCCCAGACATATAAGGAATCCAAATGGAGGTTTAAACTCATCCCTCCCTAGGACAAGTAAAATAACTTGAAAAAGAAAATATAGTCAGAAAATGCCCAATGAGGTATGGGATTCCCAGATGGGATAAAGCACTTTGGATTGATTACTTGGGGTTTCCAGACTGTCAGACAAATTTTGTCCTAAGGTCATTAGGATCTCAGAAAATCTGTTTGAATGCATATCACAATAAAGCAAATAGTGTGGGTCTGCTTAAAAGCAAAAAGAAGAAGAAGAAGAAGAAGAAGAAGGAGAAG
Source organism: Gymnobelideus leadbeateri (assembly GCA_011680675.1). NCBI lineage: Eukaryota > Metazoa > Chordata > Mammalia > Diprotodontia > Petauridae > Gymnobelideus > Gymnobelideus leadbeateri. The sequence continues at coordinate 26,818 of WOXC01010260.1, forward strand.
GAGAAGGAGAAGAAGAAGAAGAAGAAGAAGAAGAAGAAGAAGAAGAAGAAGAAGAAGAAGAAGAAGAAGAAGAAGAAGAAGAAGAAGAAGAAGAAGAAAGCAAATGAATATTTTGGCTTATGTACAGCTAAATATTTGGGTGATGAAAAAGCGGGCACAGTGATACATCAGTGATACACAGTGATACATTTAAGCATTCAAATCAACAAAAGTTATCCTAACAGAACTGAACTGAATAGTAGGAAGAAACACCAGAAAACAAAATGTTCAATTATAGCTTAAAACAAAAGAAAAAAAATGCTGATTTTTCTCTAGTATGTCCCTGAAAACCAGAGTATCCAAGAAAGACTCCTGGAAGGAAAATCTTGTTAGCCAGTCTTTAGGAATGCAAAGGAACCCCAAACCATTCCAGACCAAACTCATATAATATCTCCCCTGGGACCATTTCCCTAACTCCTCCTTGCACTGGGTGGAGGGGCGGGGAGGGGGCTGTCTGCTATACTTCTTAGATTAGTTGGAGTAACCCTAAGTCACTGGTACTCAGGAGTCTGTACTGATATTCTTCCCAGTCATAATTAGTCAGTAGCCTTAGTTAGTTTTAAACAAAAATATTTACTAAAATAGTGCAGTAAAAATAGTTGGTATGAAAAACCACCGAAAACTTGGATACTAATGCATTCTTGGTGGAGTTGTGAACTAATCTAACCATTCTAGAGAACAAATTTGAACTATGCTCGAAGGGCTATAAAACTGTGAATAACCTTTGATCTAGCAATACCACTACTAAGTCTGTATCCCAAAGACATCCAAAAAAAGGGGAAAGGACATATTTATTTAAAAAATATTTATAGCAGCTCTTTTTGTGGTGGCTAAGAATCTGAAATTGAAGGGATGCCCACCAATTGATATATGGTATATGATTTAATGGAATATTATTGTGCTATAAGAAATGACAAGCAAGTTGATTTCAGAAAAATCTGGAAAGACTTATATTAGCTGATGTATAGTGAAGTGAACAGAACCAGAAGAATATCGTACATAGTCACAGCAATATTGTTCGATGAAGAGTTGTAAATGAGTTAGCTTTTCTCAGCAACACAATGATTCAAGACAATCCCAAAGGACAATGATGAAACATACTATATACCTCCAAAGAAAGAACTGATATTGTTTGAACACAGATTGAAGCATGCTATTTTTCACTTTCATGTTTTTTTTGTTCAAGTCTTCTCACACAAAGTGACTAACATGGAAATGTTTTACATAATTGCACGTTAAAGAAAAATCCCTTCAAACTAGGGGCACACTTTTGCCTTGCCCACATAAGATCCCTTGAGGCAGTTCAAACCTGAAATATAGTAGTATATGTTTACTTGCACTGAACACATGTGGCAAAAAAACTTCATAAAGTTCCTATGAAGTTCTCCTTAGGCATAGCTTTCCCCTGAGTGGGTCATCCTCTGCTGGACCACATTGGGGCTTCTTCCATACTACTCTCTCTCTCTCTCTCTCTCTCTCTCTCTCTCTCTCTCTCTCTCTCTCTCTCTCTCTCTCTCTTTCTCTCAGAGGGTATAAGGGTTATGGGATTTAAAGATCTTCCATGTCCCATTGGACTTGCTGACATAGCAGGAAGGGGCGGGGCAAGAGTAAGAGGAAAGAAAGCTAGAGTTCTGTTGGGGACTGTTGGTGGCCACAGCAACAGCAGCAGCAGCAGCAGCAGCCAAGGTAGAGGTGGAGGCCCAAATCTTTTTTTTAAGCCAGCCAGAATTTCTGCTAAGGACTCTTGTTGGGGACTGCCGGGAACTGGAACTGCGGGGGGCCGGAGCTGTTGTGAGCATGCTTCCTGGACGCTGAGCAGTTGCTGAGAGTCGGGAGAGAAGGATCTTTGCCTGAAGTAGCCTGTTCTGTTTTGAAGGCTTAAGAATGTGGTTGTTTACTATGTTGGCTGCTTGTGCCAATTTCGTGACTGCCCTGATGGCTTTGACTTTCTGGTTTTGGGACTCGGTTATTTGGTATTTTAATAAATTCTCTGGCTTTATCCCCTATATAGAGAGACTGATATATTTTGTGATTAATAACCACATAAGCCTATTTATAATTGCCATAGGCATAGTGAATATTGCATTGTTAATACAGAGGGGGAAGATGGCCATTGTTGCCCAGTTTCACTGGATGTGGCTGTTGCTGGGATAAGCTACTTAGCTACCAACTTTTAATGTCTTCAAACCATGTAATGTCCACAAGGTTGCTACTTGGACACATTAATCTCCCCAAATTACTGCCCAGTAACTTTCTAACTACAGTGGCTACTGCTACCATTTCTTCTGTGGTGCAACCTCTGAATGTACTTCTGAATCTCCCAAATTCACAAGGTCACTGCTTGTATACATACACCATGGAGTTAGGAAAGAATAAACACAAAAGAAACAAAATTTCCATGTGCTTGTGCACCCAAGGTGGTTGGATGGGGGAAATATGGCCAGCTGCCTCTCTCTCATTCAGAAGTTCAAAGTGTTCTTCCTCAATGAAAGACACCAAGAAAAGAAACTGATCAATCTGTCGGTCAAACCTTTTGTATACACAGTTCCAGCCCCATACTTCCTGACTCATCGATTCATCTGGCTCCATAGGCAATTAAAAGACTTTTATCATTACACTGTATCAGACCCTGAGTCATCCTGGCTAGAAAAAGGCTCACAGGATTTTCTATGGGATTTTCTATGATTGGAAGCTGGCAGAGATTATTTACATACTCTAAGGGTTTTAATGAAGCAATGAGTATCTGCTCATGCTTCTAGGATTGAAATCAGGCATGAAGATAATATGTATACACATAATATTGGAAACATTTGGACATTTTTTAAGATGGAGAAATGCTCTAATCTATATCCTATTGATTTGTGTACTTGTCTCTTATATAAAGGTTGCATACACTCAGGGCATGCTTTCATTCACTTTTTTCTCTTTCATTTCCTAACAGTGTCCTTGCACGTGATTGGGTTCTGAGTAGCTTTATTGAACTGAAGATGATCAAAATACTGGGACAAATCTGGGAAATCTTCATGGAAGAGGTGAGAAAGGAGCACTTCCCAGAGTTGTGCATCACTTTTTAAAAGTGATGGGGAACAAAGAAACTGATGCTTTAAAGTTTTGCAGAGCAATAATGGTGTTACTCAAAGGCATTGAAAACAACACAAAGATTTTCTCTTTTTTAATGGTTAAAGAGCCAATAGAATAAGCTTAAATAGGGGCAGTGTCGCAGTGAATAGAGCACTAGTCCTGGAATCAGGAGGACCTGAGTTCAAATCCAGCCTCAGACACTTAACACAAAAACTAGCTGTGTGACATTGGGCAAGTCATTTAACCCCAATTGCCCTATCCTCCCCCCTCCAAAAAGCACACACACACACACACACACACACACACACACACACACAAAGAAGAAGAAGAAGCTTAAATTTGGACTACTAAACAAAACTCAGCAAGAATTCTCTTTTTAGCCTACTATTCACCTCCTTCCTGTTCCTCACAAACAACATTCCATCTCCAGAATCTGGGTCTTTTCAATGGCCGTCCCCCATGTCTGGAACTCTTTCCCTCCTCATCTCTACCTCCTGGCTTTCCTGGCTTCCTTTAATCTTAACTAAAGTCCCACCTTCTTTTTCTTGGTCCTCCTTAATCTTAGCACCTTCCCTTTGAGATTATCCAATTTATCCTGTATATATTTTCTTTTTTCATAGTTGTTTTCATGTTGTTTCTTCCATTAGACTGTGAGTTCTGTGGGAGGAACCAGCATGGTATCTGGGCAATAATGGGCATGGAGAGAGACAGTAATAGCAGTAGAGAAGAAATCCTGCCCATAAGAAGAATGGTCCAGCCTAAAAAAAAGTCTTTTGCCTTTCTTTTCTCCCAGCTTTCCTTCCAGGCTTAGTACAATGCTTAGCACATAGTAGGCACTTAATAAATACTTGCTGATTAGACTAATTCATAGAAATGACCTGGCTTTGGACCTTCCATTATCTTTAAATCTTTTTCCCTGTCAAGCTAGAGGAAAATGATTTTCCAAATACCTGCTTCTTCTGCCCCAAACCAAAAGAGCTTCTCAAGCTCATACTCACAAAATCACAGTATTTCAGAATTGATCTAGTCCATTTTGTGTCTGAACAGGAATCTCCTTTACAAAATCCCTAACAAGGGGTCATTCAGCCTCTGCTTGAAGACCTTCAGCTTCTCTATAAGAGATCACTTTGTAAGAGTCACTCTGTGGGATAGGACTTGATTTCAGCTGTGTATCCATACACATTTTTGGTGCCTAAGTAAGCATGATACCCCTGTAGACTTCCTCTCAAGTGTTTACTTATCTTCACGTGTTCATTAAACTTTGTACATCTAGTATTGACTGACAGTAGAGGACTTGGGTGGAGTAGTGGTTAAGGGGTGGAGAACATAGGAGCCAGGAAAGGAGGAGGAGGAGGCAGGAGCAAAAACACAAACACAGACCACAGAGGAGGAAAGTGAGTTATTGGTTATTATTTCCATTCCTGTGGATATGAAACAGGATCCCACTTGTGGAAGGCCAAGAGACGTGGTCATATTAACAGTGATGTTCAGATGTTGGAAAACAGCTAAGGTGTAGGCTTATGTTATAGAAATGCTCTCAACCTCAATTTAACTCCAATAGGGCTCTGGCAAAGGCAGAAACGTTGATTTCTCATTAGGTTTCCATTATCAAAGACTTTCTGTAGAGTAAATTTGAGAGAGCTCTGTGCCTAGATCTAAGTCAGTCTATGGGACTTAAAATATATTTTTCAGCTTCATTTTAATATAGCAAAAATCTTAATCTTGGTTCTCATAGTTGCTGATATTTATCTGAAACAGACTTTGGAAACAATAACGACAACATATTTCTGTAGTCTTTAAAGGGGTACAAAGTATTTTCCTTCCTACAACCATGGGCAGGTCAGTAGAGCAAGTGTGATTATACACATTTGATGCTTAGCATCTCATGTTAACTGGAAAACATTCACTTGATTGTCTCCTTCACTCTGAGGACACAGAGGGGGAAGGGCTCTCCTGGGCATGGAACTGAAAAACAAAACAAAACAAAAACACAATTTCCCTCCCCTTAGCAGATTCTCCTCTTGCTCAGTTTAAAGGGGAGAATTGATCCCTTAGAGCCAGCTGCCTTCAAGACAGTTGGCAGAGAACTCCCTTAATACCATTTCCAAAGTTGTATAAAGAATCTTTTGTAAGGGAGCAGAATGGGGACTATATTCAGCTAGGCTGAGCTCAGGCAGTCACTCCTAGATAGTCCTATAGGATAGAATCTTGGGGTTTTAGAAAAAGGGACCCAAGAGATCATTGAATCCAATTTGTGAAGAGTCTCAGGACCATTTCCCTTTAAGAGTTATGTATCAGCAACATCTACAAGTAGAATATTGTGTGTATATGTGTGTGTGTGTGTGTGTGATTGTGAGCACTGGGTAAGTGTGAGAAGGGAGGAACAGCTTTACCCACTCACCCACCCACCCAGATAAACTTTCCTGGTGGTTCATTGTAAACACGTTTCCTTCTGTTAAAATTTATAGGGGTTTGTTTCCCTTGTCTGAGGAGGAAGAAGAACTTAGCACAGTTTCCAGAATCTAAGAGCTGCTTAATCAATGTTTGTTGGTTACCTGCTTGAATATCTGAGAGAAAAGTGATACTATCTTTAGAATACAGGCGTTAGTGCCATATTTCTCTTTTCTCCTCTTTTTTCCTTCTTCTTTCCACAATATTCATCCATCCATGAATCTGTCAGCACCTAGATGCCAGCATACTTTCAAAGTAGCATTATACATGAAAAAGAATCATAGTGAGCAAAAAAAGAAAGGAACAAGAATTATCCTATAATAAAATGTAATCCCTTTGAGTGTGGGAATTGTCACATGTTTATATGTCACATGTGTGCATATATATATATAATGTGTATACATATATGAAGTATTAGGCTCATAGTAGATGTTCAATAAATACCTGCTGAAATAACAAAAAAAGTGTCCAAAGTTTTTCTTACGAGGGTTAGTCTATAGAATTTCTTTTTCTCCCTCTCCTCCTTCTCCCTCCTCCCTCCCTCCTCCTCCCTTCCTTCCTTCCTTCCTTCCTTCCTTCCTTTCTTCCTTCCTTCCTTCTTTCCTCCCTCCCTCCCTTTCCTTCCTTCCCTCCTTCCTTCTCCTCCTCCTCTTCCCCCTCCTCTCCCTTCTCCTCCTTCTTTTCTTCTTCCTCCTCCACTGCCTCTTCCTCCCTTATTAATTTAAGTGGAAGAAATAATGCTTTGATATAGTTTAGACCCTCTCGTTCCCATATATGTAAATCTTTAGCTTTATGTAAAAAGTATTCTCAATATAAATCCTTATTTGAATAATTCCAATATTTAGAAAAAAAAAGTTATGATAAATGTGGTACTAATGTAATTTGTTTGGATTCTGGACATTAAAAATTACTATAATTTGTTCCATCTGCCCCAAATTTCCTTAATTTTAAGACAGAATGTAGACAGGTAGGTGGAGTAGTAGAGAGACTATTGGAGCTGGAGTCAGAAGACCAGAGTTCTAATCTTGCCTCAGACACTTCTTGGCTTTGTAAGCCTAGGAAAGTCATTTAATCTCTCTCAGCCTTAGTTTCTTTATCTGTAAAACATGAATAATAATATGTACCTCACCAGGTTGTTATGAGCATCAAAATATAATATAATATATGTATATGTATACATATATATAGTTATTTACAAACCTTATTTACAAAGCTTAAAATATTAGCTATTAAAAAGAAGTAACTATTAGAACTTACTGATCATATCTCCAATCTCATATTTTCCTTTAACTTGAAACATTTTATAGATGGTGCATGGGACAGAATCTATGTTAGCAGTAGCTTGTAATGGTGGTGTTGGTAGTGTTGTTGGAGAAAGAAGAGAAGGAGGAGAAGGAGGAAGAGAAAGGATAGGGTGGGGGAAGGTGAGTTTTGGGTGTCTGAAAAATCTTGCATATTAGATGCCAGGGCTCTTTATTCAGTCTGCAGATATAAGCTACTTGCAACCCTAGTTGCCTCTACTGGAGACGGCTTCAGAGTTCATTTCTCCAGGCATCAATCCAAGCATTTGGCTTGTCAGCCTTAACAATTGTAGGTCCTCTTGTAATCGTTGTTGATTGGCAATTGGGTTTGGACCCCTTTTGGACTATGGTCTTAGAGTAAGCTGTGGCTTCTGCTCAAATCAAGCTACTGGGCTAGAGTTAGAAATTCAAACTGCTCTAAAAAGCCTCTACTCCTCATCCCCACCCCACTTCCCCAGGCTTCCCAGCTCACAATTTCCTGGTGAAGATTACATTTCTTAAAGGAACAGTGGCTGGATCCCAATGGAGCTGAAAGGGATACCAAACACCACATTGAAAGGGCCTGATTTTAACAAGCAGAGTCCCACCTGCCCTCTCAGAGGGCCAAAGTCCTGACTTGAACTGGTAATTCTGGATTTTGGATCTATAGTTTCTGTCTGGGGGCTATATTTGTCTGTTACAAGCTGATAAAATAATTGAGAGTGAATGGATGGAGAGGGCCTGACCTAATTCAGGCAGTAGGATAGAGCAGCAGTGATCTGAGACTGGATGTTACCATGTCATCTCTGGATCTGCTTAGCTTAGCTGCTCTCTGGAGAAGAAGGTTGCTGAGCCCCTATTTCCTCTCTCCTTTCTTCATCAGCACTCAGAAATGCACGGGCCCTCATGCTCCTCGGCATCAGTTAACTATCATTAAGTATAATTTGGCGCTTTAACAATGCTGTCAATATGCCGTGGTATTTTGTCATCACTTTACCACTGGTTAAAATCCCTTTCACTTATGGAGATTTTCCCCCCCTTTCATCTCTGTGGTTGCCAGACTTGTAATTTGTTTTTCTGTCTAATAGAAACCCTAGAACCATTGGTAGAAAGTAAAGTATGCTATGAAAAACACATGCTTTTTAAAATAGCTCTCTTCATTTTTAAAAAATTAAAGTAAATACTATGTTTCTGTCTTTTCCAATACCAGCAGGAACTGTATGTTTTAGAGTGTCTCCTCCAAACTTGCCAATAAGATAATTCAAAAAGTTTGGTGCTCCAGAGTCACCCTGGGGAACCTTTGTATTCTCCCTTTGTTTTTCTTTTCATAGAATCAGGTCTACATTTTCTACAGTGAGGTAGCCATTGTGAAACATTCTTAATGCTGGCAATGACCAATGAATGTGTACAGATTAAAACGAAGAGGGCCAAACTGTGGCAACTTTTTGTTGTTCAGTCGTGTCCAACTCTTCATGACCCCTTTTGGGGTTTTCTTTGGCAAAGATATTGAAGTGATTTGACATTTCTTTCTCATATGAGGAAACTGAGGCAAACAGGGCTAAGTGACTTGCCCAGGGTCACACAGCTTGGAAGTGTCTGAGGCTATCAGACTTGAGTTCAGGAAGATGAGTCTTCCTGACTCCAGACCTGGCACTCTATCCACTGTACCACCTAGCTGTCCAACTTTGACATGGGCCTAATTCCTACCCATTCAAATGAAATGGAATGATTTATCAATTAAATTGTTAAAAAAAAAAACACAAATAATTATACTGATATTCCTTGAACCTATGTGTTTACTTCAGTGCTTTTCTAGCTCTCCTTTGAAGAGGGGGGATGCTTCTAATTTCTGATTTGAAGAGTGCCAAAATCTTGAATATAAAAATCTACCCTCATTTATACTATTTCATATACTGAAATCCATAGAATTCCATAAAAATTAATGATGCCCATTTTCTTTAAAATTTTTATTTTATTATTTTTTTCTAATTAACAAGCATTTATTTTCTCTCCCTCCCCCATTGACTAGGGAAAGCAAGCAAAAAAAAAAAGACAAAACCCACTTCATAACAAATTTGTTTCTAATGGTAGCCACCTGTAGGGTGGGAGGGAAGAAAAAAGAAAAAAGAAATTTACATCATAACTTTATTATATATTTAGCTATTTAATTTGAATTTTATTTTATTTATATTTAAAAGGAATAGCAAGTTGTACATAATAGATTTGCAGCTTCATGTGCAATCATCTTTTTTTAAAAAATTATACTATGTTATGGATATGCTTGATATTAATTCCATAAATTAAAAATAAAATCAATTAAAAAACACAACAAATTTATATAGTCAAACAAAACAAATTACTTCTCTGGCCATCTCCAAAATGTATGTTTATGGATACTGGTTTTCCAAAATAATCATAAGCTCTATTTGGACCCTCAATACAGACAAGTGCAGTTTCAGAGTTGGAAGGGATGATGGAGTCATTATCGATGAGGAAATTGAGTTGCAGAGGAGTTCAAAGATTTGCCCACAGTCATACAGTAGCAGAGCTGGTCTTGGGCCCAAGGTCTCCCAGCTTCCAATCCACTCCATAGCCTGGGTCCTGAGAAAGAAGAAGAGGCAAACATTTCTCAATCATCTTGTAAAGAATTGGGAGAATAAGAGGAAGAAGTAATTGAATGAATCATTTAGGCATGCTAGAGGAGTTGGAAGAATGGGATGAACAATAAATAATACTTATATAGTATTTTCCAGTTTACAAAGTGCTCTATATACATTATTTTATTTGAACCTCAAACTGCCCTGAGTGGCAGATAATACTGACTGGCAGGAAGTGGTATGTGTGGAAGAAGCATGGAGAAAGTTGGGTAGAGAGGATAAAGGGCAGAACTTTTCCCCCCTTTTATCATATCATGAACCTAAAATGCATATATTTGCCCAGTGATGCTATATGGCTATACATCGAGGAACAGCATGATTTTGGAAGAATTTAAATGACAAATAGCCTAAAGGATAAATGTGAGGTCTACTGGTAGGCATAAGTAAATGGGTCATAGGATGTTACTAATACTGGTTTGCATGAAATATAATATAAAACACCTTATTGGGAGGTAGTATAGTCAAGTGGATAGTGTTCTGGACTTGAAGTTGGGAAGACCTGAGTTCAAATCACAACCTTTCAGCCTCAGTTCCCTCATCTGTAAAATGGGAATGCTAATTCTATCTACTTCATGGAGTTGTGAAGATCAAATGAGATAATGTCATGTATGCACTTTGCATACCTTAAAGTGATATATAGTTATTATTGTTGATAGTAGTTTACATGAAAAAAAGTAATATAAAATACATTTTGGGGGCTAGCTAGGTGATACAGTAGACAGAATGTTAGAAGCAGAGTCAGGAGGACTTGAATTGGAATCTAGACTAGAATACTTGTAGCTGTGTGACTCTAGGCAAGTCATTTAATTTCTTTCTGATCTTATAAAATAAAGGTATTTCACCTAAGTCACAGGGTTATTGTGATTACCATATGAAAAAATATATGCAAAGTACATTGTAAGTCTTAAATAATAAATACTAGTTATTATTATTGGCTGTGTATTATTAGCTAGGTATTAGGTTGTAGATGGCACAGTGGATAGAACACTGGACCTGAGGTGAGGAAGTCTTGAGTTCGAATCCAGCCCTAGACACATGCTGTGTGATCAGAGGCAAGGCAAGTCATTTACCCTTTTTCTTCAGTTCCTTTATCTATCCAATGGAGATAATGATGACATTTACTTCCCAGCAAGAAGAGCAGTATAGCTACATATACGAATTTGAATGATATAAAATGAAGCAGAAAGAGGAGGTTGGAATCATATCGTGAAGGGATTTCTATGTCAAACAGAGGAGTTTATATCTGATCCTTGAAGCAATTAGAAAACACTATAATTTATTAACCTGGGTAGACTTTAAGGATATCCCTTTGGTGGCGGGGCAGAAGAAGTTTGAGGTGGGAAACTCAAACAGGATATATCCAAGGCAGGATTTGACTTTCTGACTCCCAAATCTTCCTCATTCCAGAACCAGTTTTCTATCCATGATATTGTTCTACCCCTCACACATTTTTGCATATTTGTTATTGGTCCCTAAATACAATTTTATGTTCTATTAATATTACTTCATTTGTTACACAAAGGAATGATATGGGATTTAGAGTCTTGGGAACTGAATTTATGTACAAACTCAGCTGTTTACCATATATGTAGATATTGTAGAACATATCACCTCAATTTTCTGAGCCTTGGTTTCCTCACTTGTGAAATAATGGGGTTCCTACTGCCAGGAAAGAGGTGATAGAATAATAGATTTGGAATGAGGCAGATGTCAGGTATCCATGTTGCTTTGCTTTACTTGGCTATTTCTTTATTACAAGAAAGGTTTCTTCTAGATGGTGGTGGCAGGGAGTGTCATTGAGAAGTGTTATTAACAGAAAGGAAAAAAAAAGCTTGGACACAATAAATAAAGAAGAGGGTTGCTTTAGATGATATCTAAGATGATCAAATGAGATAAAATTCACTTTTTATTTTGCTTTTTTTGTTTGTTTTTTGGAGGGCAGTTGGGGTTAAGTGACTTGCCCAAGGTCACATAGCTAGTATGTGTTTTGTGTCTGAGACTGGATTTGAACTCAGATCTTCCTGACTCCAGGGCCGGTGCTTATTTGCTGTGCAATGTAGCTGCCCCATGAGATAAAATTTGTAAAAGGTCTAGCACAGTGCCTGGTACTTAGGGGGCACTCAATAAATACTTATTCCTTCCCCTTTCCCTTTCACTGTCTCTTCCAGATCTAAGTTTGTGTTCCTATAAAAGAGCAAAGAACTCATAGTCAGGAAACCTAGCATCTAGTCCTGTATCTGCCCCTTATTATCTGTGGGATCCTGGGAAAATAATTTTGCTTATTTGGGCCTCAGTCTTCTCATAGATAAAATGAAGGATTTAAACTAAATGACCTCTAAGGTCCCTTTGAGGTGATATTCTCTGATTCAATGGGTCCATGATTCTATGTGCATATTTTCCAGAAGTGATGGTCCTGGTGCCTGCTAATTTTGATAGACAGTATATCAGGTTAATAGGAGACAGGTTGGATTAATGGATAAAGCCCTGGACTTGGAGTCAGGAAGATTTCAGTTCAAATCTTGCCTTAGACACTTAACTAGCTGTAAACCTTAAAGTGATATATAAATGGTAATTATAATTACCATGGCTGAGTTTGGAAGGAGGGATAGAGGGGGAAAAAGGTTTTTGCACCTTTTTAAGGGAACTTTATGCATGTGAAACAATGCTATTTTATTCTTGGAGATTTCTTTTATTCAGGATATATTTAAAAGGCAGTGGGATAACATTTGTTGGTCTGCTTCCTTCTGAGATTTCTGGGTGTCCTTCAGGGACAAATACAGCCAGCCCTGCCTTTGGCCAGTTAGGGTTGTTGCTGAATGCCAGACAGCCTGACCTGTTCTTTGCAGATATTAATTTCATACTTCGAATCAAGCTTTAAGGCATTCAGGCAAGCTTCTGTTAAAGCCAGGAAGCTGACTGAGAGCAGAGGGATGAGAGAAAAGAGAGAAAAGCAGCAGGACAATATCCTGCCAGCTTACATAAGCCATGCTGCCCCTGGCTCCCCAGCTCTTGGCAGATATTTCCTACTGTATATGTATGTGTGGCTATGGGAGGGTTTTCCTATCTGTCCCATTGGCAGATATGGACAGTGCTTCTATGTCCATTTATGGGCTTTGAGTTACGAATTTTTCATGCTTGTTTCACCTCTTTAATACAGAAATGGCACCAGGCCATTCCTTTACCAGACATAACAGGATTGTATAGTCACTAAAATGATTGTGTTCTGATTTCAATTTTTTTTTAAGTTAGGAAAAGAGTCATCTACTGTATGAAGAACAGGATCTCCTTTACTGCAGCTATATTAGAAAAGGCTTCATAGAGTTAGGTTCATTGCAGTTAAATTGGCAAACACTTATTAAGCACCTTCCAGGCACTATACTAGACACATCTGGGGATACAAAGAAAAAATGAAATGATCCCTCTCCTCAGAGAGAGGCCATTCTACTGAAATAGAAATCATTGTAAAACACGAGGGAGGATTCTTACCTGAGTACAGGAAGCGTGGGGAATGACTGGGAGGAAAGTATATAGGAATACCTCTGTGTGTGTGTGTGTGTGTATAAGTGTGGCATAATGACAACAATAACTAGCATTTATGTAACACCTTAAGGTTTACAAAGCACTTTACAAATATTGTCTCATTTGATCTTCATGACAACCCTAGGAGCCAGTTACTTATTGTTATCCTCATTTTGCAGATGAGGAAACTGAGGCAGAAACAGGTTAAATGATTTACTCAGGGCCACATAGCTAGTAAATGTTTGAAGTAGGATTTGAGCTCATGTCTTCCTGACTCCAGATATAGCAATCCATTCACCTAGCTGCACACTGTACTCATTTATGTGTGTGCATGCATGCACATGTAGGTGTGTGTGTGTGTTTTTGTGTTACTTTACCTTTGGGACAGTTTTTGTCTTTGTAACCCCTTTTATTAGAGCAATTCCTGGCCCACGGTAAATGCTTACTATTTGCTTGTTGGATGACAGCAAATGGCTCAGAGTTAGACCAAGAAGGCACCAGAAGAATTGGTCAGGGGCAAGACAAGTACCCTCTGACTGAGTCGCTTGTCATATATGTTTGACACTCATAAAGGTTTTGCTTCTTCTCCCTTCAGGTGATCTCATGCTAGAGGCCTTGATTTCTAACAATACCACCAACATTACCAATTGTAATGGAAATGCAAATTTAAAGATCTTCCCTGCCCCTAGCTTAAGAGCACCTGGAACCTGTGGTGGGAGGCTTGTTTTTCAGGAAAGCCCACACCTTGATACTTTGTGATTGGGCAGTGGGTCAAGAAGGTTGTTACATTCTCTGAGCCAGGAGAAGGCTATATAAACCCTGAGGAGAGGCTTTGCTTTGGGGCTCACTTTGAGAAGTGTTGTGTGATTTGACCAGATGAGACTCTGGGAAGCCGTTGTTGAGAGCCCCCCGGCTTTGAAAACCCAGATGTTGATGCTTCCCTCTCTGGTAACTGATTTGGTATTGATGCATGTAATGTTGGGACAGTTTGGAAGCCTCTCTGTTGGATTTGTAAGTTCTGTAACTCTGAAGTTTGGGGTGCTGACCTTTTCCCCCTGAACTAGGTAATGTGTGTTTGTTTGATTAAAGTAAGCTTGTTAACCCATTTTGAGTTGCTTTCCTTTACAAAAGCAGATCTAAGAACCTATGTTGGCAGTCACCCTGGGGATATTGGGGTGCTTGCTGCTACACCAATGTATCCCTTTGATTCCCCTGGAAAATCTAGTTCAAGTGATCTGGTAGTAGAGGAACCAGTTGTGAAACTTCAGAGATTCTACATAGAATAGAAGGCTCAGTAGGAGTGTTAAAAAAAATCTCCACTTGAACTTATAGTGATAGACTTCATGCTACAAGCTCAAGGTTGTCATTGTCCTCCTCCTCCTACTTTCCCCATTTCTCTCCACTCCTACTTTCCAAGTACAGCAAGGACAAAAACTGACAAATTGAAGGCACTGTTAATTGGCAGTGATGGCCCAGCCCTTCACATTTCCTACAGATCAGGCTAGGGTGACATTTGTTCTCCACCATTTGGAAAGGATTGTGTTTGATTTGGTTATTTCTTTGGAAGGAGAAATAAGTCTTTGAGAGGGAAATGATTAACTATTTAAGGTCAAATTGCATTTTCCTGAATATGTCTTGACCAAACACCCTTCAGAGTCTACCTGAGAATTTTCTTTGGCAATGATAATTTTCCTACTGGTAGATCTCATGGACATACCCTAAAAGGATAAAATGGATCTCTAAGAGGTTGTCAGAATGAAATGGGTCAATCAACCCCTTTCCCCAACCCACACAGGATTGTTTCACTGATCTGGAACTTCTTCTGAGGGCATTAGGACAGCAAGTGATAGTGGGAATTGAGTAAACCACACTGACTCCATCTTGTGATTCAATCCTGGAACTAGTTCAATTCCCTTTCTATTCAGTTATGAATCTAGTCCAATTTCTGTCTTGTGAGAGAACTTTATTCATTTGTGAAAATGATGGGAAAACGTCATTGCATTGTTTGCCCTGTGTTGTGGGGAAGCTGGACCACTTCCATTTGCCACTTAAAGCCCCTTAACTGAGGACCTAGGTTATGCTGACCAAAAACCTAGTCAGATTGGAAGACTGATGCAAGGAGTTTTCTTTCAGTTGTATATCTCAAGCAACCCATATGTCTTATCTGAAAACTGATCCCATACTAGTCAACCAGTTATTATTTCTATGTTCCTTTGATAGAATATAGATACTTGTGGGGAGTGGACACCTCTTTTTTCTGATTCCAGGGAACTGCACCTGTTTGCTCTTCCCCTTCCAACTTGGAAAGTCCCTAATCTTCCCTCCAATTAGAAATATGATTTACTGAATTTTGTATTAATTATTTTCTTTTAATTAATCTATCTTATTTGATTAATTATTTTTAATGTATAAAAATCCATCTTCCTTTGTATTTGGGTCTACTTCTAAGTTGAGGAGGTCTGGTCCCGATTTGTTATATAATTGGCATGCATTGCTTAATAAATTAACATGTTTGGGAGCTCAGACCTTTGTTTCGTCAGCCATTTAATCTTTCACCTGCCACGCTCCTAAGGCAGCATCAACATGTTAAATGAACAAGAATGTTGGTCGTTGCAGAGATACATGCAGGACAAGCCTGTGGGTCACTGGCTTCCGTGGTTCTTGGCCCTACCCTTCTTTTCTTTACCCTAAATAGCCATGGCTTTAAAGAGATCGATATTCATTTCTGTGAAGGGACCAGGTGGCTAAAGTCAATGAAAAACTATTTACAATCTCTTTTGAAACAAGGGCAGATAAATAAAAAATATGACTCCACACTTGCTACGGCTACTTTGAGTGACATCATTTGATCACTTGGGTTGCCTTGGCCCCTAGCAAAGTTCCAGTATTCTACCAATATAATATCCACGTGTTCCCTGAAGCAGTAGTAAGGATTAATATATATATATATATATATATATATATATGTATATATATATGTATATATATATGTATATAAGTATGAATCCAACAAACAAACATTTTAACATGAAAAGATTTTTTAAAAAGGGAATTGTATGTGGAAATGTGAACTGTTATATAGTTTGTCTTTTTCCCCCCACTAAGCACAGCTTTGTTTTTTTGGTAGGTAGGAAGGTTTTGACATGCTTCCTGTAAAATAGTGCTGCAAAGTAGAGAGCTGTCCCTTCCTTTGCTGCCAAGTTGGTGCTTTTGGCTTTTGTATTAGGTCCTTTGGCAGGCTATGCATTGGCATACCTCTATGCCTTGGGGTTTGGCTAAGTATGCCACAAATTATCCCAACTTTGCCATAGTGAATTGTGATTCCTCACAGCAAAGAATGGTACTGAGCAAAAAAGTTTGAGAACCACTGCCGTAAAGGCTTATACATGGACCTATTATGATCAGGAAGGCAACCCAGAACTGGTTTTTGTTTTTGATCATAGGAGAGAAGATGTAGTAGTTCCTGGGCACATATAACTTTTGTTTCCTACCTTTGTGCTTTTGTACATACTGTGCTCCACACCTAGAATGTATTCCTGTCTCATCTCCAACTCTTAGAATCCCTAACCTTCTTCAACACTCAGCTCATGTGTCATCTTTTGTGGGAAAATTATCTCAATTTCTTAAAGTCCCAATTAAAAATCTCATCTTCTATAGGAAGATTTCCCCATTCCCTTTTAATTCCAGCATCTTCCCTTATTTTCTCCTATTTATCCTGTATCTAGCTTGTGTTGTATATGTTTGTTTATATGTTTCTCTCCCTTCAGATAGTCAGCTCTTTAAGGACAGGGGTTATCTTTTGCCTCTTTTCTTTTTCCTTAGCACTTAGCATAGTGTCAGGTACATACTAGGTACTTAATGGATGTTTACTGATTGATCTCCTCGTGATAGAGATAAATAGATTATATGGATAGAAAGGCTCTGTACTAAGCCTAGGGAGCACAAATACAAGTAAGCAACAATCCCTGTCTTCAAGGAGATTACATTTAATAGGGGAAGACTACATATAAGGGTATTGGAAAGCAGGGATTGGGATTATATGGCAACATAGTCTGGAGATAGATGGTGAGTGAGATGAAAATATAGATTTTTGCAACATAAGGTGAAAGCTCACCTATCAGAACCTAGAGTGATCTAGGGGCAGAGTCTAAGTTTCTAGTGGGAAGAGATAACTAGAAGAAGACCAGAGTAGTGATAGCTAGGGCAAGATAAGGCAAAAGCCCCTCAGGATGGTTCCAGGGGTGGGCTCCCAAGATCCAGTTTTTAAATTTTCAGTGTGAGTGTTTACACCTCAAAAGTCAACAAATGCTATAAATCAAGTTTGATTTATTGTTTTGTACATTGTCTAGACTTAAGAAAGTGATGGAGAAAATATTAATTAGGCAGATTAAACTTATAAGAGTGTACATATTTTTTAAAAAAATTGTGATCCAGTTGTTAAACATTTACTAGCAGACCACTGGGTAGAGCTGTTAATTTCTATTCAACTTTTCTTATTCTACATGTATTGATATATTTATATGTTGTATCCCCCTGGTATCTGATACGAACATTTTACCAGTGTTACTGTATAACAGTAAAATGTGGAACTTACTGTCTTTGAAGAATTAAAGGTGAAAATAACACAGAGGCAATGGAAAAGCATATGACAAGTGTAAGCAGATACGACATGTAACCAATGAGAAACTACAAAGGACAGGAGTAAAAAATGCCACCAAAGAATTGTATGTTAGGAGAAAGAAAGGCTACTAGCATGTTGGGTAGACTGCCTGTGAAAAGGTGCCAAGTACAGTCATAGTACACAAGATGTCAGGTGGTCAGGGACATGAATACTCCCCAATTACTCCTTATTCCCTCTTTTGCTTTCCAAAGAATCATTCCCACAGCTTTGGTGGGCATAAGACTCTAACATAAAGGAAGACCCATCAATATTAGATCATATATCTGTATTGTTAATGTATTTTTGCTTAATGGGAAGATTTTTCCCATCCATCAATAGGTCCATATAACCTGTTTGAGTCACTTGGAAGTCTGAGTCAAATGAGTGTTTGGTGGAAAGAGCTTGCTGAGCATGTGGAGCAGGAAGAGTGGAGCAGAGTTGAGAGGAAGTTGATCAGACCAGTTAGACCTGAGGGAGAGAGAGGAAGCAGGCAGGG
>WOXC01010261.1:0-162240 GCA_011680675.1 Gymnobelideus leadbeateri
TCAAGCCAGCTCAGTATGCTTAGGAGATTTCTTTTGTCTTATTCTTCATTGAAGTTTTTTATTTATTTATATAAAAAAAACACAAGTATGTAAATTTAATGGCCTTATCAGAAATTTCACAGTACAGAAAGAGCTAAATGCTCAAAAGATGATTAATTTAATCTTGGTAGTCATTTCCAGACATCCATTTGTCCAGGCTGTAGTCCAGTATTTGCCTTTCTAGATAGAGCTCTAAATATGACTTCTGTTCTTTTGTTTGTGCTAAGATCATAAAATCTGTCCTCGCTTTTTCAAAGGAAAAGTGTCTTTGGACAGTTATTGCTTTTTAACTCTCATAATACTGAGGTTTTATTGCTTAAGCAAAGCCAAGAAAGCCTTACTAAAGCAGTTCTCACTAATTTGCTCTGTAGACAACTCTGTGTCAGCAAAAATGTTCAAATATTTCTCCTTCCCTTCCCCACCCTTCCCTTTTATCAAGCCTGCTGTTTAAAAAAGTAAAAGCTCTATTAGGTGGAAATGTCCGGATGATGCTCTCTGGAGGAGCACCCCTTTCGCCACAGACACATCGATTTATGAACGTCTGTTTCTGCTGCCCCATTGGCCAGGGTTATGGATTAACAGAATCTTGCGGGGCTGGAACAGTTACTGAAGGTCAGTTTTGTTTTTGTATGATTAATGATGTTAAGTGTATGCTCTGCCCTCCAGGTATTTCCAATGGCACATAAACATGGAAATAAACTTGGCAAATTTGGTGGGGGGGCGGGGATCGTACTTATTGTTACCTCCTGTGCGGTAGGAATCAGCTCTTAAAGCTCCTGAGCTAGAAGAGATGGAAGATGCCCCCTCCCCTCACCTGTTTTGAAGTCTCTGAATTGGGGCTTCATGTGTCTAGCCAGGTTCTGTGAGAGATAATGAAGGCAATGCTTCCTACATGTGCAATGCTGGGTGGGTCATTTGATTGCTGTGGGCCTTAATTTCTCTGTCTGCAAAATGAGAAGGTTGAACAGAAGTTCCCTTTGAGTTCTAAATCTCTGCTATCCTAAGTCAAGGCCCACATCCTAGTCTCATGTCTCCATCTGCCAGCAGCACAATTAACACCTGGTTATACCGCTATCACCACCGACAACACATCAAAATCCAAGTTTATGATCTATCAGCAAAAACTCACTTCTTTTCCTTACTTCTCCCCTCTCTCAGCAGTACCGCCATCCTTCAAGCTTCCCAGGCTAGAAACCTTCCAATTCCCTTTCAGTGCTCACTCTCCATTGTCCTCCTTATCCTAACCTGGCAGCAAGCAGTGCCATTTCTTCCTTAGGAATTATCTCTTGTATTTTCTCATTATTTTCGACTGCAACTACCCTAGGCTAAATTACTGGACCACTATAATGGTCTCCTGACTGGTCTCCCTGCCTCCTCTCTGCTGTCCAGCCCGTCCTTCACCCTGCCACCCAAAGCATCTTCCTGAGACACCAATCTGACTGAAGGGACCGTATTCTCAGAGAACTGTTCCACTCTTTTTGACCTATATTTGCTTCAGTTCTTCTATATGCATATAAAATGGACCATTTGAATATTTGGTTTTGCCTTCTAACATTTTAATTTAGGAATTTAGTATTTCTTTTTTCAATTCAGTCATTAAATTCCCAAGAGTGTTGACTAATTTTTTTTGTTTCGCTTTTTGGAGGGCAGTTGGGGTTAAGCTACTTGCCTAAGGTCACATGGCTAGTTGTGTGTGTGTGTGTGTGTGTGTGTGTGTGTTAAGTGTCTGAGGCCGGATTTGAACTCAGGTCCTCCTGAGTCCAGGGCTAGTGCTCTATTCACTGCATCACCTAGCTGCCCTGTGTTGACTATTTTTATGATATAAAGTAATCTTGTAACTGCCTGATGTATTGGTCTTTTCTCATTCCTCCTCTTACTTGACTTCTCTGGCAGCTTATGATAGTCAAGCCTCCTCTTGCACACTCTGTCTTCTCCATTCCTGTGACACTTGTCATTCTCCTCAGGCTCCTTTGTTAGAACACGATCCTGTTCCTGCCTGTGATGACTAAATGTGGCCCTTCCCCCGGGCCTCCAGCCTGGTGACAGCTCAGTCATCATCTCCATGGAATAATTCCCGCATCACCACCTGCCCATTGGCCATCTTTGTCCTGGAGATCTCAAACTCAAAAAATGAAACTCACTATGTTACCCACCCTTCCGACCAGTTTCTCTGTTGTTGTGGGCCCCACCATCATTCTTGTTGATTTCAGCTCACAAACTCAGAGCTTTCCTTTACCCTTTCCTCTCTATCTTTCATTTGCTAAGACTCATTGTTTTTAGACCCACAGCTTTTCTTTCATCTACCCCTTCTCTCCATTCACATAACCTGCCCTTTTTAAATCACCTCTCAACTGGACCAGTGCAATGGCCTAGTTGGTCTCTCTGCTTTCTGCTTTCCCCTGCTGTATACATGGCCGCCAAATTCATATGCCTAAAAATCAGCTCTATTGCTCTTCTGTTCTGATAATAGCCCCACGTAGGATTCTAGGCTAAAACAGCACTTCCTCAGCCTGACTCTTGTCTCCATTGCCGGCTTTATTTCAGATCACTTTCCTTCCTTACACACTCTCTTCCAGTCCAGCATTCCATCTTGTACCTCTGTGCTCAGAACTGTCTTCCTTTTAGAATCAAGAACTTCCTCCAGAGCTCAGTTCAGCTGGTTTGTCCTGGATCATACCCCCAGTCATCAGTTTATACAACTTGACATACACTTCTCTGCATATATATATATATTATACCCCTAAAAGAAGGTGCACTCCTTGACAACAGGACTGTTGCACTTTTATCTTTGCCTCTGCAGCACTTGGCACACTGCCTGGCACAGAGCAGACACCAGATAGATGCTTGGCATGGTGACGTGTCCTTTTCTGCCAATCCCCTTTACTTTTTTTCTCTCTGACCCTCCTCCTTGTGCCATTCCTCCTCCTATATTATACGGTCTAGAATGTCAGTCAATGCTGGTCTTTTTTCCCTCTCACAGTTACTGACTATAGCACTGGTCGAGTAGGAGCCCCTCTTATTTGCTGTGAAATTAAACTCAAGGACTGGCAAGAAGGTAAGAGTTTTCTGCTGTTCTCATGCCCATTGGACAGTCTCCACTGAAGACCACTCATAGAGGGCGTGGAGTGTTTTTGGCTATGCTCTCCACCCAGAGCCCAGCCCAGATGCTTTCAGGCAGTTGCAGATGGCTCTGCTCCAACCTGCCTTGGAGATTCTGGGATCTGTCTGACCTTTTGCCTATTCCCCATACATGACATTCACCTCCCACCTCTGTGCCTCTGTACAAAATCTCCCCCTTGCCCCTTAAACCTGCCTTCAAGGCAAGACTCAGGCCTCAGCTGGGATATGGGTCCTTTGCTGTGTCCCATTATTACTCCATATACATACAGAGCCCCCCTCCCCCAATAGAATATAAGCTGCTTGAGGGCAAGACTTCTTTGTCTCCCCAAGATCTAGTACAAGGCAGAGCATGTAATTCTTTTGTTTGTTTGTTTGTTTGTTTGTTTTTGTTTTTGGAGGGGAGAAGGCAGGGCAATTAGGGTTAAGTGACTTGCCCAAGGTCACACGGCTAGTTTTTGTGTTAAGTGTCTGAGGCCGCATTTGAACTCAGGTCCTCCTGACTCCAGAGCCAGTGCTCTAGTCACTGCACCAACTAGCTGCTCCAAGTATATAATTCTTTTTTTTTTTTTGGAGGGCAATGGGGTTAAATAACTTGCCCATGGTCACACGGCTAGGTTTTTATTTGTGTGTGCATTAAGTGTCTGAGGCCGGATCCAAACTCAGGTCCTTCTGACTCCAGGGCCGAAGCTCTACTCACTGCGCCACCTAGCTGCCCCAAGTATATAATTCTTAATAAACATTATTGACTTGTTGAATTGAAGCTGTCTGAGGAGCAGCCTGGTCAAGGGTAGATGGACATGCCCACTAGGTACCCATGAGAAAAAACAAATACTAAAAGGGCCCTCAGTCCCATGTTGTCCCTTTATGGTTCCACAGCAATGGCAGCAGAGTAATAGAAAAGGGGCCAGAGGCATAGAAACACTCATTTAATAGTCGATGTGCTAAATGTGCAGTTAGGTTAACACAACAACAGTCATTAAGTTGGCAACGGCAATACTCCAGAATATTCGTAGTACCAGGTTATCGGAGGTGACACACTTTGCTTTATGCTGATGATTTCCTTAAGCTTCCTCTTCAGGGTTCCCCAGAAGAAAAGCATGTAATCAGGCATATACCCACGCTGTACTTGGAAAGCTTTGACAGATAAATAAATAAGATTCCTTTGGTAGTTTGGGCTTCACCTGTACCATATCTGGGTGGTTAAATTGTGCTCATCTGCTTTTAGAATCCCCACTTTTCTGATGTTCCTTTTTCTGATGAGTTTTTAATTTGCCCATGAAGGAGAAAGGGAAGCTAGGCCTCACCATAAATGAAAAAAAAAGTAAACAAACGTCCATAAACAAAAGATTGACAGTTCCCTTGCCTCCAGGGACTGTTTTCTTTATCTTTTCTACCTCTCCTGGCAGTCAGCACTAGAACAACCAGACCTGGGAGGCAAGAGAACAGAATTCTTTACAGTCTTCCTGCCCAAGTCCTTAAGTTCCAATCCCACCACCTCACACCACCAAGCTGCCATCAAATAATTGTGTTTTAAATATTGGATCTCAAAAAATCTATTATATTCATTCCTCAGGGAATCTCTGATTCATCAGTATAGGTATTCCCTAGTGCATTGCTCAAACCCTTCCAAGTCTTAGGACATAGCAATTACCAGTGGGTGGGATTGGAGGCTAATCAAGGAGCCCAGACATATGCCAGTCCTTGAATGGCAGATACAAAGTACTTTGCCAGGCCTTTCTGGGTTCAGGCAGTGCCTTCAAACATCCTGATCACCATGAAGAAGTATCACAAGTGGAGTTTAAATGAGGGCTTCAGTTCTAACATCCAAAGGCCATATAACTTCTGAGGGAGCATGAGTCTTAGTAACCTTTCTAATTGAAATCTATAAGGAAAATGTCGGTCAAATTGTTATGCAGAACATTACAAATTTGTCAACAGACTTAAAGTATCAAAAAATGGAAGAGCTTTTGCTAAATATGTGAGAGACAGTATGAAGTAGTGGGGAAAAAAAAGTACTGAGCAGCCCCCACTTCAGACATTGACTGCATGACCCTGGGCAAGTCATGTAATTTGTCAGTTTCCACATCTGTAAAATGGCCATGACAGCATGTGTACTCTTTGCCTCACAGGGCCCTTCCCAAGGTGTCTAATACTCTCTAAAGGTGAGCTGGTAGAAGGAAATTCACTCCCTTTGTTGCTGCTGTTATTAGGGAAGGAGCTCCCCAACCTGTGATTTTATCAGTTTGGGGAATTCCCAGTGTGGAAACTCTCTACCAATGCAGAGGAGAAATTTATTCATAACGCTTCCATCTTGCTATGTCTTGGAGCACTGAGAGGCTCAGTGACTTTCTGAGAGTCACACAGCTGGTATGTGTCAAAGGCAGAATTTAAACCAGGCCTTCCCAATACCAAGACCAGTCCTCTATGCACTGGGGCATGTTGCCTGTCTTGGCTTTTTCTTGTTTGTTTGTTTGTTTGTTTTTTTATTTTTAATTTATGGAATAAAATAAGCATTCCTGTAACATAGTAAAAAAATTTTGTTTAAAGATGATTGCACAGGAAACAGCAAATCTATCATGTGCAACTTGCTATTCCTTTTAAACAAAAAATAAAGTTATCATGTAATTTTTTTTAATTTTCTTCCCATCACTTCTTGTTTTTACTGTGCTGCTAAACTTAGGACCTGTCCATTTTCATACCTTCTCTCCCCTGGCTTTGTTCCTGTTATCCTACTTCCTGTAACTGTATATCAGACTTCCAATTACCATTGAAAATACTCTTTAGCCACTCTATGTACAAGGACATCCTTCCATGCATCAGACCTCAAGTTAAACCTTTTTTAACTCCAAACTGTTCCTTCTGTATCTGTCCTCTGGGGCTGACTAGAACATGGCTAATCCTTCTCTTCATGTGAAAGATATGCAGGTATTTGAAGACAGCCTTCTTTCCCTGGGAAGCCCGGCTCTTCTCCAAGCTAACCATCCATAGCTCTTTCACCTGCTCCTTGAAGGGAATGATCTCAAGGCCTGTTACCATTCAAGATGTGCTCTACCTTACTCACACATAAGGCTGACCCTATGGCAAATAATATTCTAGTATAATATATACTATATTTGATTACCAGCTAATTAAAGAAAATAATTTTAACGATTAGCAAAGTCCATTGTATTTTTGAAGGATAAACCCGTTTGCTTTTATGGTTTTCAGGAGGCTATACTATCCATGACAAGCCAAACCCCAGGGGCGAAATTGTGATCGGTGGGCAGAATATTTCCATGGGCTATTTTAAAAATGAAGAAAAAACGGCCGAAGACTACTCTGTGGATGAGAATGGACAAAGATGGTTTTGTACTGGAGATATTGGAGAATTTTACCCTGATGGATGTTTACAGATCATAGGTCAGAATTTTTTACTTTCTGCAGGTTATAATTTCTTTTTGATAACTTAAGTATCTGTAAAGGAAATCAGGGGAAAATCCTTAGTGACTGGATTCGGTCAACATTTTTAAAAAGCCCCTACCTTTCTACAGAGTGTTGTGCTAGGTACAGGACTCATGCTACCGCTGGGCAAAAATAGCAGTGTGTGTGTGTAGGGCAGGGGGCACAGAATGCCACCAACATGCAGCTGGGCTCCTTCCCTCCTCAACTTACTCAACTCACCACACCTCTCCTTTCCCCTTATCTGGTATTATTCCGATTGTCAAATTGCCAAGGGGCAGCACAGGCATGTTTTGGCATGAGATTGTAGCTTCTGTAGCTCTAGCCAGATTTAATCATTGGGAAATGTCAGCATCAATAACAGACATTATGTTCTTGCTGCTTTGACCCCAATTCGGAAAATTCCTGGTGAATTCAGATCCCTCCACATGTTCTGAGCTGCTTGGAAGATAATTTCACAGGAGCATCAATGAATCCCAAACTTCTTGGACCTTTCTCAAATCCCCTTTTGAGTGGGCCAACAGGGGGCCTAGAGGCTGCTTGACCTTGCAGTACAGCTCTCAAGTGGTTACCAGGCCATGTCTGGACCTTTGGGCATGTGTGTACTGGTTGTAAAGCCTCTGTGTGCTCTGACATTGTGCTATCTGTAGCTCCATCATGGCTAAATACTGAAAGCCACAGGCTCCCTGGGGTCATTCAAATTTTCTTTCTTAGGCATTTTCCATTTACCAAGTAGGAGGAAATTTCATTGCATCCTTTTTCAGGGGTCTGAGATTCAAACATGGCTATATAGAATGAAGTGTTCATGTACCTTGTAGGTCTTAAAATAAAGGTCAATTAAAATTATGTGTGGCAAAGTATTA
This sequence comes from Gymnobelideus leadbeateri, assembly GCA_011680675.1. Taxonomy (NCBI): domain Eukaryota; kingdom Metazoa; phylum Chordata; class Mammalia; order Diprotodontia; family Petauridae; genus Gymnobelideus; species Gymnobelideus leadbeateri. Next base: position 7,461 of record WOXC01010261.1, read on the forward strand.
AACGTAGAAAAGCAATCAGATTTTTAAGGTTTGTCTTAATTATTAATTAATTATTAATATTAATGCAGAGAAATTGAAATAAAATCCAGATTTTAGCTAAATGAGTGAGTCCAATTCTGAGTAAGTCAAAGTTCTTCTCTGTGACTTCATAGATCGAAAGAAAGATCTGGTGAAGCTCCAAGCCGGGGAGTATGTGTCTCTGGGCAAAGTGGAGGCTGCATTGAAAAATTGCCCGCTCATAGACAATATCTGCGCCTACGCCAAAAGGTCAGTGTCCCGTTGAGCACACTCTGTGTCTGAACTCCTTTCTCAAAAGAGCAGAGGTAATTAGGCAAGGGGTGCATGTCTGTCTGTCATTGTGTGCGTGTGTCTGTGTCTATGTATGTATGTGGGTGCTTTCCAGAATGCTATAAAAGGGAAGGAGCCTTAGAGCTGTCCAGCCGTTGCATTTATTTTTCTTGCTATATTTGTTTTGACACAAGAATCACCCCACAGGACTCTCTAATTAGGAAAAACAGCAAAATTCTAAATGATAAGAAATTGCAGCTGACAACATGTGTATTTTTCCCCTCTTAGGGTTCTATCTTTTCTTAGGAAAGTGTTTCTTATGGAATAATAGTCCAATACATAAATATATCCCAGCTTTTTCAGCCATTTTCCACTTGTTGGGCACATAATTTGTTTCTAATTTTTTTCCTACTCTGAAATAATTCTGCACTGAATGCTTAAATACCTATGAGACCTTCCAAGGGTATAATAAACCAGTTGTGTAACCCCTTAAGAAGAAGAAGAAAGTGAATCCCAGAAAGGGAAAGTTCACCCAGTTGGTTCATGGCTGACCAGAACTGAGCTATCTAGCTCTTCTATTCCAGGCTTTCTTTTTTCTGAAATACAATCTTTATTCAGCATCAGAATTTCATATAAAGGGGTGGCTAGGTGGCGCAGTGAGTACAGCACCGGCCCTGGAGTCAGAAGGACCTGAGTTCGTATCTGGCCTCAGACACTTAATGCACACAAACAAAAACCTAGTCATGTGACCTTGGGCAAGTTACTTAACCCCAATTGCCCTCCAAAAGAAAAAAAAAAAAGAATTTCATATAAAGTTTCATTTAAAACTGAGGCATCGGGAACATCCTGAAATTGTCAACTGAATCATGTTTTGCCTAAACATTTTAGTCTCGAGATGTAGAAAGTTGTGACATTGAACTTTGTAACTTATTTACATGTTCTTTTTGTGGGACTTGTAACTTGTTACATTAATAACTTAGAAAAGTACAGCTCTGGAAAGGTTTTGACCGCTGTTTCATTTAATATCATTTGTGATCAACTGCTTTTTGATATAACACATACTTTTCCAATCTTTTAGTGACCAGTCGTATGTGATCAGTTTTGTGGTTCCTAATCAGAAAAGGCTGATGTCTCTGGCCCAGCAGAAAGGGGTAGAGGGATCTTGGGTAGACATCTGTAACAACCCTACCATGGAAGCAGAGATACTTAAGGAGATTAAAGAGGCTGCAAATACCAGTAAGTGTGATGACATTGGCACCATCAGAAGCCACTCAGAGTTTGAGCTTATAAAAGACTCCATCGTTGATCTTCCTCATTGTGGGGCTTTTTCAATTTCTGTAGCAGTATTCAAGGGATGTCAAATTATATAAATAATTGGGATGGTAATCTAGTGCTTAAATTTTCCTGTCTTTGGAGAAGAAAATAGAATCTTTCCAGGTTCATCCTCCATGCCTCCTTCCTTCTGTGCTGGTGTCCTCCAGGGCTCTATCCTGGATCCTTTCCTCTTTGTGTGTTCTCTATGTCCTCAGCAACCCCCCCAGGGTGGGAGAGACAATGTTGTAGTTCACAAGTATTTAAATTGCTGTTTTGGCCTAAGAGGGTGGCACTGGAAACGCTGGATAGAAAATAGAGAGAGGCCCGTTTGGCTCATTGGGAGGGAATATTTTCTACCTGCCCAGAAAGTAGAAGAGGCTGACTTAGAAGGTAGGTCATCCCTAATCACCATGGGTCTTTATATACATTGATATAATATATAATTTATATATATTTATTTATGTATATATAAAATAGGAGTCACCTGCAGATTAATATGAATAAACCTTTAGAGCTTTAGTCATTAATTTTTATTAAGAATAAGCAACATGACAAAGCAGTTTTTTAGAATTAACATCGTAAAGTGCTTTGGTGTCTGTCTAGGTGTAAATAGCAATTGTTTCTGTTCTGGCCAGAAACACTGAGGGTTTTCCCCTCCAAGACTGATTCTATTCTTCCCCCCACCCCACCCCCACCATAAAAGAGGCCATTTTTTTGCCCTCACTTCTTACCTAGCCTTAATCACTGAATGGGTGCTTCCTGAGACAAACTGAGACCTGAAAAGGACATCAGCTTAAAAAGGCCAAGGTCTCTCACCGCATCTGGGGCCATCTCCAGTCATCCTGATCTATATTTTACCAACGGCCCCACGTGGCTCCAGAGGAGAAAGTGAGGCTGGTGACCTTGCAAAGCTCTCTCTCATTTAAATCCAATTCTCTTGCAAGTCAAGACATTACCTTCTTCATGTCATTGGGCCTCTTCAAGAACAACTACTCCCGAATTTCACTTTTGTGGGCTTTTCTATTGGTACGAAATCCATCATTTTAAGGGTCAGTTTTTCCCTCCCTTTTACAACTCTATGAAGTCTGTCTAGGAGGACTCAGGATTCATCTCCCATTTAGTACTCGAGCTACCACAATACCCAGAAAGAGTGTGTTTGAAGATGCAATTGTACATAAATATAAGCCTGTACGGGCAAAAATCCCATCCACACAAGGGAATAGGTATGACTATAGATGATGCCATCTCCAATGCATATCTGTAACCTTAGTTCTTCATCTTATAGACTCTTTCCAAGAGTACAGTAGTATTTCTTTTGCATATGTCTATGATGCTATAGCCATGTGCTGTTTTTTGATAAATATATAACATATATAAACAGTTGGAAAAAGATGTTACCTTGTAAAATAGTAAGTGGGACAGCTAGGTGGCGCTGTGGTGCCAGGAGTCAGGTTCAAATTCGATCTTAGACATTTGGCACACTAGCTGGGTGACCTTGGGCCAATCACTTAACCCCAATTGCCCTGTCTTCCCCCTCAAAAAAATAGTATTAGTAGAAATATATGGTAGAATTATTATTAGGCTACTTAACATTCCCATCACGTTAATGTGTCTTGAATCACCTGTGTAATGAGCATCAGATATGAAGTACATCATTCTACCTGTTTTTTTTTCCTTAGAAACCCTTAATTGACTCTCATTATTCTTTTCCTTTTAGTGAAATTGGAGCGTTTTGAAATTCCGATCAAAGTCTGCTTAAGCCCAGAACCTTGGACTCCTGAAACCGGCTTGGTGACTGATGCTTTCAAGTTGAAAAGGAAGGAGCTGAGGAACCATTACCTCAATGACATTGAGAGAATGTATGGAGGCAAATGAATGTCGGGCCTTTTCTCCAAAGTAGTTGGGCCATGCCCTCTACAATTCAAAATTCTAGTGTTTTACTTTTGCCTCTGGCTGTTAGACTATACATATAGCTATTACAATCTAAAGTTAATCAAATCAAAAGAAAAAGAAAAACCAATTCACATGACTGTGAATTGTTGTCTCCTTTAACTTTTCTTCGCATTCTTCTAATGAAACCTAGATGGGTGTTATTTGCCTCTTGCTACTATTTATTGAATTTTGATTCTTGACCCCATCTGAGTTACAAAGCAAAAATGTAGCCCCCAGGATCTGCCTAAGGTTCATTTATGGTTCCTTAAACCCAACTAAAGTGGAAACAAAATAAATAGAGTTGGAGTAGAGGATAAAATTTCTACTCTCTAGGTTCAGTTGTCTTCTTAAGAAGCTTCCTTACTTATCAGACTTGACCAGAGAGATCTATGATCTCACTACTTAGTGCAGCACCACCTGGGGGCTTTGATATCCTTTTCCAACTGTTTATATATGTTATGTATTTATCAAAAATCAGCTCATGGCTATAGCATCACAGACAGATACAAATGAAGTACCGTATTCTTGGAAAGAGTCTATAAGATAAAAAATTAAGGTTACAGATATGCATTAGAGATGGTATCATCTATACATCATTATAATATTGTGAATATTTACAGTGCCTGAAGTTTAAATTAAGACAAAAAAATGCTACTGAGTAATATATTTAAAGGGAAACTGGATTGCTTCTTATTACTGTTCGAAATCCGAATTCAATAACCACATTCCTTTGACATTTACAAATGACAAGTACATTTTTTTAAGGTTTCTGGCAAAATGCCTCCCACTGTGTATTTAAGTCAAAAACACAAGATCAAAAAACAAAATGGTAGAAGGTTACGTGTCACATGAAAGACAATGGCGTCAACAAATCCTAAGAGTTGTGACTGATACACAACACTTAAGAAGAGCTCATGTTTGCAATTTGTTTTGACAACTCTAAAGAATTGATTTCAAAATGTATTTCCATTAAAACAAATATATATTTTTAGGGTTTTCTTAAAAAGGTTTTTCTGTTGCTGGTTTGGATTCTTAGTATTTTTCATTTCAGAAAGTCTTGCAGTTCACCCTAATTCTAGCAGATCACAAACAAATACAATATTTCCTTAGCGATTTTGTCTGTGTCCTCTGGGTAAATGACTTGGTTCCATTTTTTGGAAGTTGGTTTAAAAGGGAAGAAAGCACTGTCATCCTATTTTTTCCTCTTTGTGGAAGAAGTTAGAAACTGGAAATTCTTGGTGTGAGTTGGAACTGTTCAATAAGGGTTCATCTATTGTTTGTGCTATAACTTATTATGCGTGTGCTTTTATTTTTTTAAACCCTTTTAAAATTGTTTGCTCCCTTTTCCCTGCTGGCTGTTCACATTTGAACTATAGTTACTGTTCAAAAAAAAGTGAGCATTCTTAAAACTGTTATACTTTGCACTTTTTTCTTGATCATTTTATGTTGTGTGTGTGGGTGTGTTGCTTACATTTCTTTAAAAAAAATGTTGGCCACCACTACAAGATAATTTTCCTTTCTCTAAAATATTTATATTATAAAGAAAAGAGATTCTTCTATTCATAAATATTTAAATGTTATGTATATGATGGTAAAAAGGAAAATAATCTGGAATGAAGGTTTTTGTAAAGATTTTATCTGTTTAGTGTTCAGGGACGTAAAATGCTGGGCAAATTGTTCGTGCAATGATACGTGTATGTGGATATTCTCCCGATCCCCGGCTCTTCTTTGATTTGTAAAAATCAACCAGTCTTAGTTACTAAGTGAAAAACTCAGCAACCTTGACTCTTCATGGCCCACTGTTTAGGGACTCTTTTCTTAGACTTTTTAACTTAATGATTTTTTTTCTTTCCATTTTAAAGCTACCTTCGGAAAGGTAACTTTGGCTAAATGTGTGTGATGTTTTCTCTCGGATTTTCATTTCCCTGATTCTCATCTCCCTAAAGCTAGAACACTGCCAACTAATCTATCATGTAGACCCTTTAGATGGAGTAAATTAACACTTTAGGTGCTGCTAATTCTTTATGAAAATCCAAATATCGTTTAAGGGACCAGGGAGATGCCACTACGCCCCATTTTTAAAATCTAAATACATATTTGTTTACATTCACAGAAAAGTCTTTTCCATATGAATAGTGACTTTTCAGAGATTTGATCTTAGAGATTGATCCCATGTATTTTTTTTATGCGTGTTTAAATTGATCACTATTGATTTTTACATCAGCCATTTCACAGAAGCTGTATTTTAAAAAACTACAACCAAACCCAATTCCATAGGCATGATTCTAAACTGAACCTTTGTGATTTTTGCTTTCTACACCTGAAATATCTCATCTTGCCTCAGTTTCTACTGTTTGCTTTCATGACCTTCATTATATGTGGAAGTATAACTGCAAATTTTCCAGAGACTATAGTTAAATGGTTCACAAGGTCGGAGTGTTCGTTCCTTTGATCACAGAGATGGATTAGAATACTTAGCTGATATTGTCTCTGTAGAACATGTATGTAATGTGTTTCTGAATTAGAAAAATAGAAACAGAGAGAGGATTGTATTGTTTTCTTGGTCTAAGGGGAAATGTTTAATTTTCAAATATGCGCCTATTTGTGCTTTCTGTTAAGATGCATGATTGCAAAATCATTTCTGGGTGTGGTGTGTTGATTCCTAATGGAAAGTTTTGTTGTATTTTTAAAGTTTGCACTCAGATCCTAAGAAATAAATCCATCCATAGTACCAAGCCCATGTGGAGTTTTTTTTCTTTATATTTAAACAAATGCTTTATTAACTCCTGTTTTACATCATTCATTTCCGCCAGATTTTGAGTTACAATTTTTTTCCCCGTTTTTCCCCTACCCACCTTCCCAGAATATCAGTCCTACAAGATATCGCTTCCTCCATCCTGCTCTCTCCCATATCTTCTCCCTTACCCCCTTCGACTTTTCCATTAGAGCAAGGTGAATCTCTGTGCCCCAATGCCTGTACATCTTATCTCCCAATTACATGCAAAAGAGTATTGATAATAGTGTTTATATATATTTGAAACATTTAATTTTAAGACCTCGAATTTCAGATCCATTCCCTTCCTCCCTTTGTCACCCATTTCCTCTGGGAAGATAAGTAATTCAGTATGTGTTGTACATGTATAACTATGCAAAACATTACCATAGTAGATATATTGTACAAGGCTGCTTATAATTCCCTCCCACCCATCCCACCCCCAACCTGATCCATTCCCTACTTGATCCTGTCCCTCTTCTATAGTGGGTACTTCCAACCTCCCCTCCCCCCAAGGATGCCCTCCCATTCATCATCCCTCCTCTCATCCCCCTTCCCCCTATTCTGCTGCAGGTTGAGATATCCCATTTAGTATGTATGTCATTCTCTCCCTGAACCAAATTCAATGAGAATGTGGTTTTGCCTTTTTGCCTTCCTATTCTTTCCCTCCTCTGCAGCCACTTCCCCTTACTTCTTCTACATGAGATAGTTTACCCTACCCTGTCTCTCCCCATCTCCTCTTGCCACTTTCCTCTCTCACCTCATAATTTCACCCCTTAGGTATCATCCCTTCCCAACAAATTCAACCTATGCCCTCTATCCATGTACAACTGTAAACATATATACACACATTCACATATGTATTCATGTGACCATATACCCTTCTTCCAATATTTTCATACTGAGAAAAGTTTCATCAGTCAGTTATTATTTTTCCATGTAGGAATGTAAATAGGTTAACTCTGATAAGTTCCTTTTGATTTCTTTTCCCTGATTACCCTCTCAGGCATCTCTTGCTTCTTGTGTCTAGATGTCAAATTTTCTATTCAACTCTGATTTTTTCCTCAAGAATGCTTGAAAGTCCTCTATTCCACTGAATGACCATATTTTCCCCTGAAACAAAATACTCAGTTTTTCTGGGAAGGTGACCCTTGGGTTCAGTCCCAGCTCTTTTGCCCTCTGGAATATCATATTCCATGCCCTTCAATCCCTCAGTGTAGAAGCTGCCAGGTCCTGGGTTATTCTGATTGTGTTTCCACAATATTGAAATTGTTTCTTCCTGGCTGCTTGTAGTATTTTCTCCTTGATCTGGGGATTCTGGAACCTGGCTATAATATTCCTGGGAGTTTTCTTTTTGGGATCTTTTTCAGGAGGTGATCAGTGGATTCTTTCAACCTCTATTTTGCCCTCTGGGTCTAAAACGTCAGGGCAATTTTCCTTGAGAATTTCTTGAAGGGTGATTTCTAGGTTCTTTCTTTGATCATGGCTTTCAGGTAGTCCAATAATTTTTAAATTATCTCTCCTGGATCTATTTCCAGGTCAGTGGTTTTTCCCATGAGATATTTCACATTGCCTTCTATTCTTTCATTTGTTTGGATCTGCTTAACAGCATCTTGATTTCTCATAAAGTCACTAGCTTCCATTTGCTCCAGTCTAACTCTGAAGGAATGAATCTCCTCAGTGAGCTTTTGATATTCTTTTTCCATCTGGCAAATTCGACTTTTTAAAGCATTCTTCTCCTTATTGCCCTTTTGGGCCTCCTTTGCCATTTGAGTTAGTCTATTTTTTAAGGTGTTGTTTTCCTCAGTCAGGCTGTTGACCCTCATTTCATACTTGTCCTGCATCCTTCTCATTTCTCTTCCCAATTTTTCCTCCACTTCTCTTATTTGATTTTTAAAGTCCTTCTTAAGGTCCTCTATGGCCTGTAACCCGCTCATATTTTCCTTTGGGGCTTTTGGAGCAGGATTTCTGACCTCATAGTCCTCTGACTGTTCCATGCTTCTATCCTCTTTGCCCCCAAAATAGGAGTCTAATGTTTCATTTTTCTGTTTATTTTGTTTCCTTTGCCTTGGCATGATGCCACTTAATTACTTGACTTTTGGGCTTGTTGCCACAGTAGAACTCTGCCACCAGACAGGGGAGCTTTGTCCCGAACGTGTTGGGGGGTGGGGCACAACTTCCGTTTCTGGCAAGCTGGAAACCCGCCCCATGACCTCCCCCCCCACATCACAATCCAGATCCAGGGAGGTTAAAGCAAGAGTGATTACCCCCGAGACTGATCGCTGGATCTCCCTAAAGTTCACAGGCCAGGAGCTGGAGCCGCCACTGAAAACTTGCAAAATGGCGTGTCTCCTCAGTGGCTTCTAGCCCCCAGGGGAGGAAGCCGACGCGTTCCCCAAATACTAGTCCCAAAGTCCATAGGACACTAACCTCTCACTTTGTCCTAGGCATGTCTGTGTTGACCATTCTGGAATATCCACAGCTGCTGGTGTTCTGGGGTCCCTCCAGCCAGCTGTTGGCCTGGCTGCCCTGGGACTAAAACCTCGGGACCTGGGTTCAGCTCTCCACCCCGTGCGCGCTGTGCTGCTGTCTCCCAGAGCGCTGTGCTGGCCCTTCCTGCAGGGCTGCTGGGCTGTTGTCAGCAGGAGGTTAGCTTCTCTGTGTCGTTTTTTTGGGTGCTGGGGCTCCAGAAGTTGTTCAGAGTTCCCTTTTACATAGTTTGGAGGTAATCTGGTGAGAGCCTTGGAGGTGCTGTTTCTACTCTGCCATCTTGGCTCAGCCCCCTGTGTGGAGTTTTGTAACAAAATTGAGCTTACGTGGATGAGAGGGTTCCGGGAAACATTTTTAAGGGTCTCCCTTTTAAAATGTATTTTTTAAAACCCCACAAACCTAGAGTTTACCTGACTCATTTTGTCCAGCTGCCCTTTATGAGACCAAGGTTCATTTGAATTGAGACTGTTGCTTTTTAAATGGTTAATGGGTGGAACCCCTTTCTGATGTGGGAGCAAACTGACTCTATATTATCTAAGCCTAAAGCTGTTAGATCAGTCTATGCCTGGAAGTTTCGTTGTTGTTGTTGTTTTTTATTTGCCTGCTCTGTATCTGACTCATGCATTCAGCAGTAAATTTTTGAAAATATCAGAAGACCCAGTGCATTGAGAGATGGAGGCATGGCTCCTGAAGCCTAAGGGGAAAGGTCTAGGAAGAAGAGTGCCTGGCTTCTACACCCTGTTCTGCCATGAACTGACACATCCTCCCCTCTCTCTGAGTCTGAAGAGGACAGATTAAAGGCAACACAAAAAAGCTCTCCATGCTTCTATTTCCAGTTTATTAACTGAGGAATATGTACAAATTTCCTGTGTTTAGGAAGCTCTCACTCCCAAACTGAAATACCCATGAACTTGAGCTATTAAGAGGTGTTTTCCACTTTCTGAGACCACACTATGGTTCTTGGGATATATAGACACAGAAAAAAAAATCTAGACGTGGGCTTACTAGATTTTGTGTCCAGATGTCTGTCCCTGGAGCAGACCATATTTGCTGCTTTCTTTGTCCTCTCCCTGGATACTTCCCTCCCAGGACCTTTTGTCCTAATACTTGCTCAGAAATTTTTAGGGGGCCCACATGAGTGAGGGAAGGGAGAACTACTGGCTGGACTCTTGGTATTCCCAAATAGGGCACCAGCTCAGTTGTTTGGGGATGGATATGGCCCTACCAGTATCGGCTCCTTGAGAAAAGTTGTCCAAGAACTGATAGCTGAGGTGCTAAGCCCTTAACTATTTCCTGGAGACCTTAGAGATACTTGCAGAAACCATCCAGGATGATGCATAGCCATAGGAGGTAGTAAGTGGCAGAGGCAGGATTGGAACCCTGGTCCTTTGATTCAGGAGCCCAGGCTCTCTCCCCTGCACCTCTTTCCACAGCTCCTCTTCTTTTCCCACATTCTCTCCCTCAACTATTCAGTCACTCCCATGGCTTCAAGGAGCTCTATGCATATGGCTCTTTTTATTCCCAGCCTCTCTTCTGATATCTAAGCCTTCATCTTGGACAGCTCCACCTGGGTGTCCCCATCTAACCTTTCTTCACTGTTTCTATGGATGATAGCATTGTCCTCCCAAAGTTGAAGAATCACCTTTGACTTCCCTCACCACCTTCTTCTTTCCACATCCAAATAGTTCTTAAGGGCTGTATCCCCCTCCACAATATCTATATCTTCCTCTCTACTCTCACTATAACCACATGTCAGCTTTCTCAGCCTTCCCCTTTCTAGCCTCCTCCACTCTTGCCTCTCTAATCTTCCTGATGCACAGCACTCCTCTTCCACAAAAATCTTCAATGGCTCCCCATTACCTACTGAACAAAGCTATTCTGCTATTCAAGAGCCTCCCTCCATAATCTAACCAACCTTATCTCACACTAATACTCTTATTCTCTGGTTTAACCCAACTAGACTCGTCTCAGTACATATTTTCATCCTGCCTTTGCCCAAATTGTCTCCTATGTTTAGAATGTTCCACATCCCTCTCTTTTGTTGTTCAGTCGTGTCTGACTCTACTGTCCAGGGGGTTTTCTTGGCAAAGATACTGGAGTGGTTCTCCAGTGGTGAACAGAAGTTGAGTGACTGACCCAAAATCACACAGCTAGGAAGTCTCTGAGGCTGGATTTGAACTTGGGTCTTTCTGACTCCTAGATCTGTGCTCTATCCACTGAGCCACAGCCTTCTCAACTCTGTTTCCATTCAAGGCTAGAAGCCCATTTCAGGCAGCCTCCTTCATGCAGCTTTCTTTGTTCCTACCAGCTAGGGGTGAGCACTCCCCTCTGTCCTTAGACTTAGAGCATTTTGTTCAGATCTCTCTTTTCCACAGTATCATTGTACCTCATTGTTTGTGTCTGATGTAGAGAGCTAGTCTCTGATCCAGGAAGGCTTGGGTTCCAGACCTACCTCGGACTCTACATTGGAGAAAGCTGACTTGCATTGATAGACAATTAAACTCTTCCAAGTGTTTCCAATCCCTTGACGATCCAATACAACAGGTCCAGTCCCTCTTTCCCCTATTTGGCTATAAGGACCCTGAGAACAGGGACGATTTTATTTCACTTTGTAGCCCTGGTGGGTAGGACTTTCCTTGTACATAGTAATCACAATTTCAGAGTTGGGAGGGGGCCGTCCAGCCCAATTTATATCCCTCAAAGAGCATCCACATCACCCTCCCTCCCCCATCCCTATCCCTAGGTCTTCTTTTCTCTAGGTGCAATATCCCTAGTTTCTTTACCTGATCCTCAGATGCCATAGACTCTGTTGTACATAGCCCCATTCTGGGTTCCCTGTCCCCTCCCCAACCAGATCTTCATGGAAGCCCAGCCTAGGGAAAACTCGCAGGCACAGGAATTTCAAAATGTGTACTGTCCAATCACTGATTTTAGTCTCTGCTTACTCATCCCCTGACTGTTGGCCATGTGGCTAGCCTTTAAAAGCTGGTGCATTGCCAGTACTGAACCACTGTTCGATTTGGGCCTGACCCCGGACAGTCCCATGGAGATAATAAAATTCACTTCCAAATTTTATTCTTGGGGGTCTTGTCTCACTTTTTTTGGCATAACGCTCAAAGCCCTTCACCCTCCTGGCTGCCCTGCTAACAGCTTTCCAACCTGGTACCCAGAACTTATCTCAGTTCTCCAGATACAGTGGGACTATCACCTCCCTATTCCTAGAAGTTCTGGCCCTCTCAGGGAAGCCCCAGACAGTGTTAACTTCTTTTGGCTAGCCCAATACACAGTTGACACATTGATCTTGGAGTCCACTAAAACCCCCGGATAATTTTCAGACAAGTTGCTGCCTAACCATGCCTCCCCCATCTTGTACTGGTGCAGTTGTGTTTTTAAACCTGAGAGTAAATGAACTGAAAATCACTGGATTTATACTTGATGTAGAGAATTCCCAGTAGGGAATTGCAGTTGCTTTGCAATTTATATCCTTAACGAGTAGCCTGGGGCACCAAGAAGTTGTCCATCAATCAATCAAGCTGGGTGAGAGGCAGACTTGAACCCAGATCTTTCTGATTCTAACAGGCAGCCTCCTGGGAGTTTAAATTTATTCTATTTAACATCTCATTAGATCCATCCCAATGTCCCACCTATTAAGGTCTTTTGGATGCCGACCATACCCACTCCCCCCCCAGCTTGGTGTCATTTGCAAATCCAATGAATGTGACATCTGGACCTTTATATCCAAGTCACTGATAAGAAATTTTTTTCTTTTCTTAAAATTTTATTTTGAATTTATGTAATAACACAAGCATTTTCATAACATAGTGCAATAAAAAAGATTGCACATGAAACTGCAAATCTACTATTTGCCATTCCTTTTAAATATACAATAAAATTCTCATATAAATTTTTTTCTTCCCCCTCTTCCCCCAGTACCATTAGACACAAACAAGTATATATATATATAATTTTATATATTTATATAAATAAGTACATATACATATATATGTAAAATTATTCTATTTATTAGTTCTTTCTCTGGATGTACATAGTGTCTTCATATGTCTTTTATGATTTATCTGGAGATTATAATAAAATAACTTATTCATTCAAAATCATTCTTAAAACAATATTACAAGTTTTTGAGTTCCACATTTAAACTAAAAAAGAAATATAAAAGAGGAAAAAAGAATAGAGTATTGGGGTTATGTTAGAATTTAATTCCCAATTCATGTTACCTTAGTACAATATTTGTTTCTAGCTACAATTTTCCCAAAGTATTCAATGTATATTTTAGTTGTATGTATGTTCAATAAATAAATAGATAGATACTTCCACTTTCCAATGAGAAAAACAACACAATCTTACACAGCACTGGGCCGGGCACCAATGAGAAGGACTGAGTCGCCCAGAGCCCTCTCTCTACCTGGGGCAAATGGACTGGTGTGCAGTGGAAGGGAGAGACCTAAACCATAAATCAATTTCTGACGTCCAAATAGTGTCCCAGCCTTCCTTTGGCTCTTAAAATCCCAGGGCTCCCAGACCAACCCCGAACTTTCTCCTAAATAAGGCTTTACAGATCAGAGGAGATCACCTTCAGGGCCTGCCTCTACTTGTTCCAATTTACTTTCTCACCCCTCCTTACTCCACCTTTATCTCAGAGGAAATGCTGTTCACCATGCTTGAAACCTCTTGCCTCCTCCCTCCACAGTCTGGTACAACCCTGCCCTCCCCATTTACTCCCCAACAGGTGGTTGTCCAGTCCTTTCCCAGCCTTCTGCTCATCTCCCAGCCTCCCTGCACCCAGTCTCCACTCCTAGAAATCCCAGCCCTCTGTCAATACCCAGATCAAATGCCAGCTCTCCCACCTGCCTTTCCTGGCCTCCCTCTCCTCACTATAGACCATGGATCTCAAGCTAGCCATCTAGTGTAACCCTCTCATTTTACAGAGGGGAAAACAGGCCCAGAAAGAAATGACTTGCCCAAGGTCACACATAGGATAACAGATTAAGAGCTAGAAGGGGACTGAGAGGCCAGCTAATCATTTTATAGAAGAAGAAACTGGGCTCCAAAAAGGTCATAACTTGCTCAAGGTCACACATAGACTGGATCTAGAATTGGCAGGACCCTCAGAGGCCACCTAGTCCCACCCCCTCATTTTCCAGAGGAAGAAACTGAGGCCCAGAGAGAAGTAACTTACCTATGGTCACACATAGGATCCTACATCTAGAGCTGGAAGAGTCCCCAGAAGCCATTGAGCCCAACACTTTCATTTTACAGAGAAGGAAACCAAGGCCCAGAAAGGTAATAGAATTATAGCTCCAGAATCAGATGTCAAAAGCTAGCAAGTTCAACTCTCCCATTTTATAGGAAGGAAACTGAAGCCCAAGGAGTCTGAATGACTGGGTCAAGGTCACACGAAGGAGCACAGATTTAGAACTGAATGAGAACTCAGAAGCTATCTGGTCCAACCCCCTCATTATACAGGTGAAGAAACAGTGAGGTCAGGGAGGGGAAGTGATTTACCTACCCAAAGTCACATAAGTAGCTTAAGCATCAGAAGTAGAATTTGAATCCAAGTTCCCTGACTCCAGAGCCAGTAGACCAAACTACCTCTCTAAGTCAGAAGTGATCTTCCCTTTGTCAGACCTACAATTGTACTTTGTGTCTCTTTTCCATTTAGCATGTTCTGTCTGGTATGGTCTCCCACCAGAGCACATCTCTTTGATTTCATGAATCACAGACCACCTAAGTTATTGCCTCTCTCTAGCCAAGGGTTCCATCTATAAGTTTCTCACCTGGGTGGCCAAAGCCTCTCTCTCCAAATGAGTGGCCCTGGGGCAACACAGCATCCTCACTCAGGAAGGGCAAAGGAGAAAACGCTAAGAAGAGACTCATGTGGCTAAAAGAGATGTACAAAAGGACAGATATACTTTACAGCTGATTGGAGAGGGGCAGGCTCCCAAATCTGTGTTCAGATTGGAGGTGGAGGACAACTCCAAAGATGGCACCCTTACTTTCTCTTTTTTTTGTACAGGAAAAGACCCATTGGTGCCATGGAGTAGGAATGCTGTCTTCTTTGGGAAGGTTCCAGAATGGTGATTGGTGACTGGGGAGCAAAGCATTATCTCAGTCCCAGGTCGAGGAAATCTTTGTGTACTCTGGGTAAAGCTCTATAACTGGGAATGCAGAGGCTTCTGGGACAGTTTCAGAGATGACAGCAAAAGAAAGTAAGAAGGAATGAAAATTATGATGGTATACAGGATAGTAGTCAATTAATTTGGCCCTGAGTCTTCCCAGGGAATGCCAGGAGGTTGGCCTTGAGTTGTTCTCTCAAGTGAGGATCAAAAGTCCTCTAATAGAGATGTTTCTAGTTTTCATCCTTGGCATTATTCTACATGTGAATTCTCATTGGAATTCAGTGGGGGGGCACAAAGATCCTAACAGGAAGAAAATGTCCCAATTATGAGTATAGCTATACACGAATGTCTGTATACACATTGTATAGTCTGGAGCAAGCATTCTCAATTGATTTGCATTCTCCCAAAGACTTAAAAGAACTTGCAGTTACAAAATTCCAAGAAGCAAACATCCTTATCCATATCTTAAGAAAGGTCATAGATGCTACCAGCCAGATACTCCATAATGAACTGGTACAGTCAGAGTTTAAGGAATCTTACAACACCTTTTGTCTCACCCCCCCACCTCCAAAGTCAAAGTTACACAGAGGGCAAAGGAGAGAACTCTGGTGGGTGTAAGTAATGTCACATCAAGCTCCCAAAGATAATCTGTAGGCAAAAGGTGGTACAGATGAGTCCTTCAAAGATACACATGATAGGAGAAGTAGGCTGGCCATGTAGCAAGAAGGAGGGGTAACAGGTGTGCTGTTACCTAGGAAATGCAAAGAAACCTTAGAAGGGAGTAGCCCTCTAATCTAGTACATGGATTGGATATTCTGTAGAGGAAGGACCTGGACAAGAATTGCACAGAATGAGGTAGGTTCCAATGTGCTTGGGTGTAGCCACATCTATGAGATAGGACCCTCCTCCAAGGCCAGCTAGTCCAACCTCCTCATTTTACAGAGGTGGAAACTGAGGTCCAGGGAGGCCAAGGGACTTGTCCAGAGTTGTATAGGTGGTAAGTAGGACAGAGAATGGATTTGACCACATGACCCCAAGTTCAGAACTCCAAGGTACCAGTGATTTCTTTGGCCACTGTTGATCACCCTTCATAGTCTCACTTGATACTCTCCTTGATACTGTCTTCTCTTTCTTCTCTCTAGCTTTTTAAGATACCACTGTGTCCTGAGTCTTTCTTCTTCTTCTTTTTTTGGAGGGGGGAAGGCTCAATTGGGGTTAAGTGACTTGCCCAAGGTCACACGGCTAGTAAGTGTTAAGTGTCTGAGGCTGGATTTGAACTCAGGTCCTCCTCACTCCAGGGCTGGTGCTCTATCCACTGCAGCACCATCTAGTGGCCCCTTTTCTTTTCCATGTCAAATACAACTTTAATTACTTTTCATAATCATTTCAAAACTTACATAAGAATGTAGAGTATTTATACCCCTACCTATCTGATCACTCCTCCTCAATATCCTTTGCTGGGTCCTTCTCTAGATAATACTATGAGTGTTCTCCAGGGCTCTGGCCTGGGCCCTCTTCTCCCTCTATGCTACTTCACAGACATACCTGGCCAGCCCTAACCTCTCTGTTGACCTCTTGTCTTGTATGTCCATTGTCTTTCAGACATCTCAAACTGGATCTTAAACTCTACATGTCTAAAACGGACTAATTTTCTTTCTTCATACCATCTCCTTTTTACAATTTCCCTATTGCTGTCTGAGGGCACCACCTTCCTCCCAGCTTCTCCTCACAGAGACATCATCCTGGACTCCGCACTTTCTCTCACCTTCCAGATCTAATATGGTGCCAAAACCTGTCTATTTCACCTTTGTCCCATTTCCCAAATCCACCTCCTTCTCTCCTCTGACATGGCCACCCCTCTGGTGCGGTCTTTCATCTCCTCACATCTTGAATTCTTGTAATAGCTGCTGATGGGTCTGCCTCCCTCCAGTTTTTCTCCACTCCAATCTATCCTCTATTCAGCCCCTTTACCAGCTAACAATTATAAGAACACTGGCTGTTCTATCAATATCACTTTACAGAATGCAAACCTCTTTCATACAAGATTTTACAGAACAGGAAACTGAGGCCCAGGAGGAGAAGGGACTTAGGATCATAAATCTAAACTTAGAAGAGCCTTCAGAGGCTCTGGAGTCCAATCTCCTCATCTAATAGGGAAAAAACTGAAGCTCAGGGAAAGGGAGGGACTAGACCAAGCTCACACAATGGTCAATACCCAAGCTGGGATTTGAATTCAAGTCCTCTGACTCCATAGTCAATGCTCTTTCCACTGTACTATACTTTCTTCTTACCATGATCCTTTTGGTGGGTGGGGAGGGTTAGTCATTTAGCTCTGTTCCCTATACCTCCCCAAGACTGGGGTAAGCTGGAAGTAAGCTTTTGAGACAGCGACACAGACACTACTATAATTTACTATCTTTATAACAAAGTGGAGGTCGCTAGGGGGCACCATAGTGCATAGACTGCAGGATCTGGAGTCAGGAAGACCTGAGTTCAAATTCAACTTCAGACACTTACTAGTTGTATGACCCTGGGCAAGTTACTTCACCTCTGTTTGCCTCAGCATCCTCATCTACAGAATCTACGGGTCATAGTAACAGATCACCTCTGTTTGCCTCAGCATCCTCATCTACAGATCATAGTAACATCTACCTCCCAGGGTTGTTGTAAGGATCAGATGAGATAGTAATCATAAAAAAAAAAAAAACTATATAGCACAGTGACTGGAACCTTGTTCAGTTCAGTTGTTTTTCAGTCATGCCCAACTCTTTGTGACCTTATTTGGGGTTTTCTTGACAAAGATACTGGAGTGGTTTGCCATTTCCTTCCCCAGCACATTTTATAGATGAGGAAACTGAGGCAAACAGTGACTTGTTCAGAGTCATATAGTTAGTAAGTGTCTGCGACCTAATTTGAACTCAAGAAAATGAGTCTTCCTGACTCCAGGTCCTGCACTCTATCCACTACAGTGCCACCTAGCTGCCCCTATATGTAAGTGCTATCTATTATTATTATTGTCTACGTAATAATATGAGTATAGGCAATTCAGATGGAGAGGTGCAGGTCCCAGGAATGGGAATGGAAGTGGAAAATCACAGGGATTGTTTGATAATTTTTCAATGGTTAGGAGCAATATTCCATTTTCAGATTCCTAGGTCTATATTAAACCTATGCTAGTGAGGGCCTTACCTTACTGGTTAATTAATAAACTAGTAGGATGCTTGGGTCACTGCTGCTATAGTATCTCAAGGGTCCCCTGGCCTATACCACTGATCCATCCATTGATTGATCAACATATCCATCCATCTCTCTTTTTCTCTCTATCTAGATATATCAATAATTATAGCTGATATATATCAGATACATAGAAATATATTTATACATATAAACATATATACATGCATGTATGTGGCTATGGATATGTATATGCATATATATTCTATAGACAGAAAAATAGGAAAAAATCAAACCAGCAAATAAATGGACAGTAAATTATTTGTATAAGATGTAGTCCCTGGGTAAATGCTTTCTAATGATAGAAGGAAAGGTGAGTATATCCCTCTGGGCTTCACTTACTTCATCTGTGAAATAAAAATAGTAATCCTTGCATTCTCTACCTTACAGGGCTAATGTGAAAGTACATAGCAAAACTTGGAAACCCTACGAAAATGTGAATTGCTAATATTGTTTATTTGTACATGCCTTCACTGCCTAGAGATGCTTGTTGGAATGGGGAGTGGGGGAGATGGGGCATCTCTACTCCAGATGGGAGGTCACTCTGTGCTGTCTTTATCAAATGAGCTTGGTTTACAAATAGCAGCTTCCTGCCTAGGGTCTAATGAAAACAGCAGTTAAGCTTAACATTAGTCATCTGGGAGGCAGAGGAGGAGGAGGAAGAAGAGGAAAAAGATAGGAGGAGTAGGAGGGGATCCACCTTCCACCCACTTCTGGCTTTCTTGCTTTCTCTTTTTCCCTTCTTGCTGCTGGGCAAAGACAGCATTTTGATTGGCATCTTCACCTCCCTTTCATGCCAGTCAGCATGCCTGCTAAAATGTAGGACCCAGGACAGAATAAGCTAATAATGGGAAATGACTTTGGTAGGGGCACAGTCGTTACTGGCATGTTTGTGGGGCAAAATCCTCCATATCAAAGTCTAGGCTGCTGATAGCCCAGTTGGCACAAGGGAAGCCATTTAAAGAAAAATAGACATATAATCCTCCTGCACAATAAATTTGTGCACCTCCCCCACCCTCCACCCCCATACACACACTGCTCCATTGTGAAGATTTCCCATCTGTCTCCCCCCTGCTTTATTTACTTATTTTTTTTTGTTTGGCAATCAAGATTAAGTGACTTGCCCAGGGTCACTTAGCTAGTAAATGTCTGAGGTTGATTTTGAATTTGGGTCCTCCTGACTCCAATTCAATTCACTGCAGCACCACCCAGCTGCCCCTTTCTCCCCTGCTTTAAAGCAAACCACCTTGGCACCTGTAATGTTGATGGGATTTAAGATCTTTCCACCCATTAATGGGCCTCACATGGAGCCCATTAAGGGAAGCTTGCTTAGGGGAGGTTTGCTTGAAGGAAGGCTTTCACACCTTTTGCTGATTTCTATTAGGCACTGGGTCACAAGGGTTGTGATGCCTTCTGGCTCTGAGAAGTGTGTGTGTGTATATATATATATATATATATATATATATATATATACTCTGAGTTGGTATTTTGCTTTGGAGGCTTGCTCATAAGCAAGTTTCCCTGGTCAAGATTCTGAGTGGCCGTATGTTCAGAGCTCCCTGACTGCTCAGAGAAGCTCTCCATCCAGGGATGTATATAAAGTGTATAGCTGATTCAGACAGAGCCCTGTCTGTTGGTCTTTATTTCTCTGCTTATATTTTCTCTGAAGTTCAGGGTGCTGACTTTTCCCTTGAACTAGTTAATGTAATTAAAAAAGAGTGTTGACCCCTTAAACATCTATCTTTCCTAGTAAAGCAGATCTAAGAACATGTGCTAGCAGCCATCCTGGGTATGCCAGTGTGGTTGCCGCTACAGCACCTGGCTAGTGTTGTCAACATCATTCTTATAAGGGGCTAGTGCTCCCCATCATTCCTCTAGGAACACACACCTTTTCTATCCTCATTAGCAGTTATCTGCCCTGACTTTTTCCCCTGTTTGGGGCCTTTTAAAATCTGAGTTTAATTCTCAAGTAGCCATATTGGTCTCTTTAGACTCTGCCTTTCTCTCTCATCAGAAATTGTGTTTCCTCCATTGGGATTTTGTTCTTGAAAACCCTACCATTCTTTTTCTTAAGGAATATTTAGCCATAATTTGGATTCTTTTTCAGGTATGGGTTGGATGAGGTGGCCTTTAAGGTCCTTCCCAGTTGAAATTCTTGGATCCAAGGAACCTACATGGGCCTTCTAGACTATTGTGCTATTGTGAATGGGACCCCTTGAAAGGGGAAAGCACTTGGGCTTACTTAAGAGTCAGACTTCACTACACATAACCCAAGGGAGGACAAGGTCCAGGCATATTCTTTGGCTTCATGGACCCCATTCTTTGTGACTTCTCAGGTCTGAGTCCCACTTTGTCCAGATTCCTCTGCTTTCATTCCAGGAATTTGGAATGGTCCGAGAACTGGTCCTTCGCTTTGTCCCTGCTGCAAGTTCACATTGCTATGGTTTCCAGTCTGGTCCAACACTTCTTTGCTACTTTCTCACTGGCTCCCTCTGTTGTCATCCCTAGGGCCATCTGGTTTCCTAGGGGGCCCTCATGCTGCTGACTTCCTTCCATTCTAATGGGGGAGGGAGGGCATATCATGCAAAAAGTTGTACATATAACACATATGCAATGTAAATGGAAGAACATTTCAGAAGGACTAGTGGCTGCAGTTGGGGGCAGGGCACAGGGTGGGACTGAAGAGACCTTTGGAAAGGCCCCCTACAAAAAAGGAAATTTGAGCTGAATTTTGAAGGAAATCAGGGAAGCCAAGAGAGGGAAGTAAAGAAGGAGAGCTAGCCAAAAGGCACAGAGATGGGAAATGGAGGGGCCTATGTGAAGTGCTTTTATGATTACTATCTCTTTTGACCCTCTCAACAACCTAGGAGGTAGATGCTGTTATTAACTCTATTTTATAGCTGAGGAAACTGAGGCAAACAGAAGTCAAGTGTCACCCAACTAGGAAGTGTCTGAGGTCAGATTTGAACTCACGTCTTCTTGACTCTAGATTCAGCCAGTGCTCTCTTCACTTCACCACCACTGCCTCAGTATATGAATTGGAGAAACAAAAAGCACTTACATAGACCCTACTATATGCTAGATGGTTTAGCACCAGGGTAAATCCAATTGGTTATCAAGTGCTACAACAAACTGGAGCCGGGCCTTGGTGAGCTGAGGCACTTGCCCTCTCCTTCTCCCTCTGGACACAAGCATATAGACCAGGTTCAGTTCTGGGGAGTGGGGTGGGATGGAGTGTGTGAAAATTCTTCTGGGTCACTGCATGACATAGAGTATGTGGAATTTCTCTAAGACTTCCAACCCAATACTCTAGACCATAGATTCCCCAAGTGAGCAATACTGCCTTCTGGGGATGGGGTGCTGGAATGATTGGGGGGTGGTTATAGCCTCAAGTGCAATTGGGGAGGTGTTGAATAAAAATAACGGGTCGGTGGGAGCATAAGGAAAGAAGAGAAGAGAAGAAAATTTAGAAAAACTGTTTGTACATGTTTCATCTGTTGTAACAGAGTTAAAGTCATAGTGATTACATTATTTCCTAAATAAACACACAAAATGCAAGTTATAACTGATCAGTGGTCAAGTCTGCTGACAGGTCTTAAGAAGCAAGTGTTGGAAGGTGCATTGTCAGGAAGTCCAGCATGCATCAGTAAGAATATGTGCCTGTGATGACTTGTTTACAATATGATACTATACAGTTACACGATGCTATATGCATCATCAAAATTTCAATGCAGGAAAAAACTCCACAAATTTACAGTAAGTTACTAAGGATGTATCATTTTTATTAAAAATTTTTATATTTTTTGAAATGACACAAATTACAAAAAAGGGGGGGGGAGTTAAAGAAAGTAGATTTCCAGGGGGTGCTGAGTATTCTTTTTGAAAAGGGGTTAGTAGGCCAAATAAGTTTGGGAACCTCTGCTCTAGACCTAGGGTTTTCAACCTGGGGTCCACAGAGAGATTTCAGGGGAGTCTACTAACTTGGATGAGAACAACTTCATTTGCACTAACCTCTCACTGAAATTTAGCATCTCCTTCCATTATGCCTTTTTAAAAAATCAGTGATTCTGAGAAGGGATACCCATAGGCTTCCCCAGACTACCAAGAGGGTCCATGACTTCCAAAGGCTTAAGCTCCCCTGCTGCAGACTGTCATCTCCACCACCCAGTATTAGAGCTCTCTCTCAGTTTTCTATCACAGAGTTGATAGAAACTCCATCTATGGCTTTCTTGAAGTCCTCAATAAAAATAGGGCTACGCACAGAGTCCTAGGGCACTCCACTAAAGAGTTCCTTTCTAGTTGACATTGAACTAATTCATTATTACATCATCCAGCCATTTAGCCAGTTTTGAATCCATCTAATCCTCTTCACTTCTCTCTAGGCTCACTACTTAGAGCTTACAGACTCTGATTCCTTCCCTCTTTTGCAAATTCTCCATTTGGGGAAGGGAAGAAGGGACCAAGAATTTATTGTGCCAGGTACTATGCTTAGCACTTTACAAATGTTATTTCATTTGATTCTTACAATCACCCTGGGAGGTAGGTACTATTATTATTCCCATTTTATGGTTGAGGAAACTGAGGTAGACAGAAGTTAGGTGAATTGCTCAGGGTTACATGGTTAGTAAGTATCTGAGGTTGGATTTGAACTCAGGTCTTTCTGTCACCAGGTCCAGGGCTCTCTCCGCAGCTTCATTTGACCTTCTCCAATTCTATGTTGTTATTGCTCAGTCATTTTTCAGTTGTGCCAATTCTTTGTGACCCCATTTGGGATTTCATTGGCAAAGGTACTAGAGTGGTTTGCCATTTATTTTACAGATGAGGAAACTGAGGCAAACAATGTTAAGTGACTTGCCTGAGGTCACACGGCTAGTAAGTATCTAAGGTCAGATTTTGAACTCAGGAAGATAAGTCTCCCTGACTCCAGGCCCAGCACTCTATCTACTACAGTGCCACCTAGCTGCATGGGACCCTCAGCTTACTTAAACTCTCAGTGCCCTTATCAACGCTGTTACGACTAGCAGTTGACAAGAAGGTGCTGACTTCCACTGGTAGAGAGAATTCCCTCATCAAGGAGTACCCCTTTCCAATCATATCTCAGATCTAGCCTCTATCATTCCTTATAAGACCTTCATCACACTATTGCTGGCATTACCAGTCACAGAATCACAGAATATGAGAGCTGGAAGGGAACCCAGTGGTCATCTAGTCCAACCAGTATGTGCAGAGAACCCTCACCCAACTGTACCTGTGACCACTAAGTCTCTGCTTGGAGACTTCCAAAAGGGAGAGCAACTCCCTTCCGAGGCATCCCATTCCATTTGGGGACAGCAAAAATTATTAGGACGTTTTCCCTAACATCAAACCTAAATCGGCCTCTTTGCAACTTCTCCTCTCTCCCAGGTCCTCTTGCCTCCATTGCTCTTGGGTCTACCTGTTGCTCTTGGGCCAAACAGAACAAATCTATTCCCTCTTGTACAAAGCAGCCCTTCAGATACATCTAGACAATTGTCATATCCCCCCTGAGTTTTGTCTTCTCTGGTCCAAACACCCCCAGTCCTTTCTTCCTGTCTTCTTATGACATACACTCAAGACTCTTTGCCATCTTGGCTGGCCTCCTCTGGACCTTTCTCCAACTCATCAATGTTCTCATTAAACTGTGGTCCTAGGATTGAACACGATATTCCAGATGTGGTCTAAACTGAGCACACCAAAGGGACTATCACCTCTTTGTTCCAAAAAGCTCTTCCTCTAATAATGTAATCAAAGATCACAAGAGTTTCTTCAGCTACCACATGACACTTCTGATTCATATTGAGCTTGAGGTCCATCATAATTCCAGATCTTTTTTTTCAGTGAAACTGCTTTCTTCAATGAAACACGGCTCCCCTACCTTATTCTGTACTTACTGAATTGACTTTTTGCACCCAAGTGTAAGACTTCACATTTATCTCTACTAAATTTCATCTAGATTCAGCCAACTTCTCCATTTTGGATGCTGACTCTTGCACCTAGTATATTAGTTCTCCCTCCCAGCAGTGTGTCATCTACAAAGTTAATGGGATGGAGATTCCATCAGTGACTCTATCCAAGTCATCGGAAACAATATTAATTAGTGTAAGCCAAGTAGAAATCCCTAGAGCACTCTACTACAGACCTCCTTCCAAGTTTAAACAATACTCTTTGAGTATTACTTAACCACTTCTAAACCTATTTCTATTATCATCTTAGCTTATATCCCCCCCGCTTTCCACATTACCAAAAGCTTTTTTAAGATCTAGGCTAATTGCATTTACAACATTTCCCTGATCAACCAGTTTAGTCACCTGATCAAAAAATAAAAAAGTAAATAAGCTTAGTCTGGTATAACTTGTTCTTAAACCAGAGACCTGATTACTCTTTGCAATCTCAGCTTCCCTTTCTGAATATTCACTAACCATCTCTTTAATGATCTGTTCTAGGATTTTCCCAGGAATCAAAGTCAAGTTCACTGGCCTATAGTTTGTAGACTATTTTCTTTCCTTTTTTGAAAATTGGGACATTTGAACTTCTCTGGTCCTATTTTCCACAATCTTTCAAATATAAGACTTTTCCCTTCTTAGTAGCCTTTCCTGGTCAGAAGAGACTGTCTTAGAAGCTTGGGAACCATTCTGTTTCCAACCATGTACAACCACTGGGAGGGTTACAGTGGGAGATGAGAGAAAGCTCCTCGTTGGCTGATGATCTAGAAGAGCTGATGTCTCAGTGGACCTTTTTTTTTTGAGGGGGGAAGACAAGGCAATTGGAGCTAAATGACTTGCCCAAGGTCACACAGCTAGTTATATGTCAAGTGTTTGAGGCCCAATTTGAATTCAGGTCCTTCTGACTCCAGGGCTGGTGCTCTATTCACTGCAGTGCCACCTAGCTGCCCCCTCAGTAAACCTTTTTTTAAAAGGGCAATTGGGGTTAAGTGACTTGCCCAAGGTCATACGGCTGGTAAGTGTTACGTGTCTGAGGCCAGATTTGAACTTAGGTCCTCCTGACTCCAGGGCCAGTGCTTTATTCACTGTGCCACCTAGCTGCCCCTTCTCAGTAGACCTTTTAAAGGAGATTCTTGCTTGGCTCTCTGGGCTCTGGTTATCTGGTCAGCAAGGTCTGACTACAATGAGGAATGGGGAAGAACAAGGTCATTCTCCATCTCAGTGTCATGGCAATTCTATCACATGGTAGCTAATGTTGAAGGTAGCAACCAGGTGGATCTGTGCTAGAGACCCTGGGCTGCCTTGGCCTCTCTTTTGTGTTTCCTTTTCTTTAGATGATGTAGTTTCCTGGTAACCTGAGTGTAAAACCAGCCACGGCAGCAAAGGTTTGGGGCTCTTTTCTCAGACCCTTAACCAAACTTGCACCATGACTGACCCACAGCAGCATAGGAATGCTGTGCTCAAATGAGTTAACTGTATCCCCATTGAACATCCTTTCCCTTCTCTGAATAGCCTTCACCTGCTATGGCCAATTAAACCTCTTTTTGTGAACCGTCCAAGTATCTCATTTCATTCTAATTCTGAACTCAAGTAAATGTCTGAGGAGGGTTTTGAACTCAGGATTTGTTGACTCTAAGTCCTGTGCTCTATTAACTATGCTACCTAGCATAGTGACTTATCTAATGAACCTTGACCTGTGGCAAGGTCAAGCGACAACCATCATCCCATCCCAAGTGGGATGGACCTCTCAGTTTGATGGACCTATCATGCTAGGGCTGGGAAAAGTTATTTATGGGCCTAAAAGGAGCATCAGCATGACCTTCTCAGGAGCAGCTGGGCATCAGTATGACCTTTGTGGGTTCTGGGAGTGTGACCTTTGGAGGGGCAACTGGGCATTAGCGTAACCTTTGTAGGGGCTGGGAGTCTGTGTGACTTTCACAGGGGCAGCTGGGCATTAGCATGACCTTTGTAGGGGCAGCTGGGCATCAGTATGACCTTTGTGGGGTCTGGGAGTGTGACCTTTGTATGGGGCAGCTGGGCATTAGTGTGACCTTTGTAGGGGCTGGGAGTGAGTGTGACCTTCACAGGGGCAGCTGGGTATTAGCATAACCTTCATAGAGGCAGCTGAGCATTAGTGTGACCTTTGGGTTTGTTTTTTTTTTTTTTTTGAGGGGGCAAGGCAGGGTAATTTGGGCTAAGTGATTTGTACAAGGTCACATGGCTAGTAAGTGTTAAGTGTCTGAGGCCGGATTTGAACTCAGGTCCTCCTGACTCCAGGGCTTTTGCTCTATTCACTGCGCCACCTAGCTTCCCCAAGCACGACCTTTGTAGGGGCACCTAGGTATTAGCGTGACCTTTGCTGGGACAGCTGGGCCGAGAGAATGCAGGACTTAAAGTCAGCAAGATCTGCATTCAAATCCAGTCTTATAATAGCACCCACCTTCCGGGATTGTCACAAGAATAAAATAAGAAAAGGTTTATATATAAAGAGCTCTCAAAGTACTACTTACAGGGTCAATACTGTTGCCATAATATCTGCCCCCGTTTACCTTCCATTTCCAAGTCTTTGCCACTTAATACATTAGCAGCTGGCCAGGCATCAGTGTAGATGCCTGATTCAGTCAGGTGCTATTCCCCTACCTGTCCCACAACAGTTGTCCCAGTCCACAGTTTAGCCCATTGGCATCATTTCCTTGGGTCCTGGTCATGAAGTTCCATTCCCGTTGCTATAGTAAGTGTCACAGAATTCTAAGTTTATTACCCCTGTCTGTACATACTGAGACAAACCATCAGTAAACATGATGTAGACTTGTTGACCTGGGATAGTGAGGCCTGTTGGGTTAAACAGGATGACCAGGCTTAGATTCCATTCCAGAACTGTTTTCTAAGATTGATAGGGGAGAGAAGCAGCATGGTATAGTGTTGGGGTCAAGAAAACCTAGGTTCAAATCCTGCCTCAGACTAGTTATGTGACCCAGGTAAGTCATTTAATCTTGGGCTTCAGTTGCCTCAGTGGACTCAATGGTACCTAAGGTCCCTTTACACTCTGAATATGTGTTCATGGAAGGTCCCTTGGGACCAGATTTTACTAATGTCCATTTAATAGTGATAGATTCAAAGCCACATCCAATCTGTTGAATGAGGAATCATTCAACATTCATGGTATTATTGGGATGGAGAGCTAAAATTAAACTAGGTTGCCTTTCATGTGGCATTCTGTCTCAACCAAAGTCCAGCAGCAGGCCAACAAGGGCTTTTCGAGCTAGGCATACATACCATCTAGCTACAAAGAGCTAACAGTGTGCCCCAAATACCAAAGGTGTCTTAATAGGGCTCCCCTCTTGTGTTTCCCACAGACACCATAGAGTTAGCGTGGCCTGTATGGATACTTCTGGAATCCTGAGGTCATGCTAGGTAGCTTGGTAGACAAAGCACCACACTTAGGAGTCAGGAAGACTTGAGTTCAAAATCCTCCTCAGACACTTATTAGTTGTGTGACTAAGGAGATCATTTTCCTTTTTGTGCCTCAACTTCCCCATCCGTAAAATGGCGATGATAATAGCACCTTGCTCATGAGGTTGTTGTAACATTTTACAAACTCTAAAGCAGTCTACAAATGCCATGATGATGTGAACAAGGGCCAAGGAAAGGACAACTCTTTCCCAATGTCTAACGCACCTGAGTGTTTAGGTTTCATGTCAAATTGGACCTTTCGCTGATTGACTTTGGTCACATACCTTTTCAGTTAGCTTCAGCCCCTCCCTCCTCATTGCTATGCATATAAGTAGCCAATTTGTCAAAACGACTTCCTTCTCTTTTTTTCCTATTATCTGTATATGGCTTAGAAAAGATACTGCTTTTCTGACACCTGCTGGAGGTATGGAGTAGTGCAGTTGAGATTATGCCCAAAGGGTTTGGGGTTTTGGAGGGAAAAGGAGGATTGTTTGTTTCATCAGTATGGGTGACTCCTGGTGTGGAAACTCCCTCACCCAGTCCAGATGAGTGATTCCTCCCCAGATTGTATTTAAGAGAGTTTCAGGGAAGCCCTGAGTGGTTCTGGTGCCCACAGTTACAGAGATAGTGGTATCATAGGAAGGCCACGAACCTGGATTTTCCTGACTCTAAGACTGTCCTCCTCTCCACTAAGCCACTTTGTCTCTGTTGGACCATCTTATTCCAGATGTGCAAAGAAATTAGAGAGTCTCAAAGAAAATACAGGATATGATCATTCCTGATGCCCTTAGCAATCCAGATGTCAACCAGCATTATTACATCTGCTGTCCAATGGGAGACTCTGTAATCCATAGTTGCATGCCAAAAGTCAGCCTTGTATTTTTGACACCACACAGTGGAATGGAGAATTAATGGCCTTGAGAACTTCCATTTTTCCTACATTTAGAATACTATTTGTAGGCTCTTACCCACCTCCTGAGATCCTGTATTATATTAAAGTTATCATTTTGGAAGACAGTGGCAGCTGCAGGGGTCTATTATTGGCTTTTTTATTGGCAAGGATTATTCTAATGGATTTATCCATTAATATGGGGATGCCATAGAGACTGGAGTTGTGATTTCATTAGTGTAGGGAACTCCTATTGAGGAAATTCTTCCCACCAATGCTGGTGAGCACCTGCTCTGCAGTGGATGGTCTTAAATAGCTGCCTTGTCTGATTTTCAAAATATATAGAAAATTGATACAAAGGGCCAAGCAAGGGTGGTAGCTGGGTGAGGTGAGAGGAGACATTTGGAGAAATGACAAGATATGGCAACTGATAGGATATGTGGGGTAAGAGGGCAAAGGATGACACCAAGGTCACAAGCCTGGGTGTTTGGGAGCATCTCAGTGCCCTCCACAGGGATAGGGGGATTCAGAAGAGGGTCAGGTTTGGGGGGAAGGATGGACATGTTGAGTTTGAGATGCCAATAGAATGACCAGTTTGAATATGGAGTCATTGGCAGTTTATGGCTATTGCTCAAGAAGGAGGATAGGACTGGATATGACCCCTCAGGTCATTTCTAGCTCTAGATCTATGTTCTATGAACTTATAAATGAGGCTCCATTCTACTAGGGGGTGGAAGGTCTCTTCCAGCTGTAGCTTTGTAACCTTTTGATCTTTCCACCTGATCATCTCCTGCCTCAGTGTTCTCCCTTCCACCAGTGAATTTTCTCCTCTCCACCCAGTTGCAGAATTATGATCTCCCTGGGTGCTTTCCCTTCCCCCCAGGCATCTGGACACCTAGTCCAACCCTCTCATTTTTTTACAGAGGAGGAAACTGAGGCCCAGGATAGGTAAGTGACTTAGAGAATGGATATTGAGCTGGAAAGGGCCTCTAAGGCCATTGAATCCAACCCCCTCATTTTACAGAGAAGGAAACTGAGGCCTAGGGAAGGGAAAGGACTGGCCCAAGATCACAGAGGTAATAAGTAACAGACCTGGAATTTCAATACAGCTATTTTGACTTCAAATGCCCAAGTAAAGGCATTGGAAATGCAATTAACCAAGCCTCTAGTGCTTTGGCCCTGGCAATCTATACTTTCAAGGACTTTTGTAAAGCTATTTGGGCCAACCCCATCATTTTCTTCTCTTCTCATATGTCCTGTAATTTCTCTTTAACTATATGCAATTAAGTAACCGACTTCTCAACTACAGTGAGTAGCAACCAGGGAAAACTTCTTTGGCCCATTTTTCAGTTTATGATTAACCCACTACCCCATCAGAGTCAGTGGACCATTTCCTTTTGTCCTTGTGCCTTGGTTCAATGACCTAGGAAAGTCCCTTGGCCGTGAAATACCACTACTTACTTTATGACCAACACAGGACACTCATTATCTTTTCCTTCCCCTATTCCCTTGAATACTTTCTTTAAAATGTTCATTCCAATAACGAAATATTAATGCACTTCAAGAAATTATGAAAGGGGACAATTCAGAGAAACCTGGAGTCATTTATATTCCATTGATTGATACAAAGCAAAGTAGGAAGAACCAGGAGGACAATTTACACAATGAATGCAATATTATAATGGAAAACAATTTTGTAAGACTTCAAAATTCTGATCAATGCAATGACCAACTACAACTCCAGAGAACTAATTAATAATTACAATAATGTTTAATGATGAAGATAACATTTACAAAACACTTTAAGGCTTGCAAAGCACACATATTCCATCTCATGCTACTTTACCTCTGTAATGGAAATGCAAATTTAAAGATCTTCCCTGCCCCTAGCTTAAGTGCACCTGGAGCCTGTGGTGGGAGGCTTGTTTTTCAGGAAAGCCCATACCTTGATACTTTGTGATTGGGCAGTGGGTCCAGGAGGTTGTTACAATCTTTGAGCCAGGAGAAGGCTATATAAACTCTGATGAGGGGCTTTGCTTTGGGGCTCACTTTGAGAAGTGTTGTGTGATTTGACCAGATGAGACTCTGGGAAGCCGTTGTTGAGAGCCCCCCCGGCTTTGAAAACCCAGATGTTGATGCTTCCCTCTCTGGTAACTGTGATTTGGTATTGATATAATGGTAGGACAGTTTGGAAGCCTGTCTGTTTGATCTGTAAATTCTGTAACTGAAGTTCGGGGTGCTGACCTGTTCCCCTGAACTAGGTAATATACGTTTGTTTGATTAAAGTAAGCTTGTTAACTCATTTTGAGTTGCTTTCCTTTTGAAAAGCAGATCTAAGAACCTATATTGGCAGCTACCCTGGGGATATTGGGGTGCTTGCTGCTACAACCTCCTGTCTAAGAAGTGATGAACTCGGGGTGCAGAATGAGAAATAAGACATATTCTCAGATGTGCCAAATGTAGAGATTTGCCTTACTTGACTATACTTATTTGTTGCAAGGGAGGGCTTTAAGAATTGTGGGAAGGGCAGCTAGGTGGCGCAGTGAGTAGAGCGCCGGCCCTGGAGTCAGAAGGACCTGAGTTCGGATCCGGCCTCAGACACTTTAACGCACAAAAACAAAAAAACCTAGCTGTGTGACCTTGGGCAAGTTACTTAACCCCAATTGCTCTCCAAAAAGCAAAAAAAAAAAAAAAGAATTGTGGGAAAAGGAGGTCTAGTGATGAAGGAGGAGGAGGAGGAGGGAGGACAAGGAGAAGGAGAAGAAGGAGGAAAGGGAGGAGGAGGAGGAAGGGGAGGAGAAGGGGAGGAGGAGAAGGAGAAAGAGGAAGAGGGGAAGGAGGAGAAGGAGAAGGAGGAGGAGGAGGAGAAGGAGGAGGGGAGGGAGGAGGGGAGGGAGGAGGAGGGGGAGGGGGGAAGGAGAGGAGGGGGAGAGGAGGGGAGGAGAAAAGTCAATGAAATTCCTTAAAATGCATTGAACAAAACAGAAGGAAGTTCAGGAGACACAAACAGGACAGCTTTGAAACTAGAATGCTGAATTTATATACTTTTTCAAAAACAAGCTATAAGTAATAGAGAATCATGGTTTCATATTTTTATTGTTCAGTCATTTTCAGTTGTAACTAACTCTTCACGATCCCATTTGGGGTTTTCTTGGCAAAGATGTTCCTCAACAACAACAGCAACAACAACAATATTAACTGTATCTGGAAACACTCATGTCTTTTGCTGTTTGTCAGGTTCAGAGTAACAAAAAAATAAAGACTCCATGCACCCACAAGAATGTGCTTTCTGTTGCAAAATACCACTTCTGACACCAATGGCCTTGGTTGGGTTATAGATACTGTACAGTAGAATCCGGACTCTTTCATAAATTCAGTTAAAAGCAAAATTAGTCAGCAGAATAGTTCCATTTCCAGATAAAATATGTTCTTGAATCACTACATGTCTCTGAATAAGATCTGGACTGGGGTCATGTTGTCCATCGATATTATCCAGGAGGGTGCCTCATGCCCATCTTATACCACAGAGGACCCCCAAATCTTAAAGTTTAGGAAAAGGGATATCTTCAATTTCCACTCTTCTGGACTAAAACTGATTGCCATTACAGTATTATTATTATTTGCTTTTTGGAGGGCGATTGGGGTTAAGTAGCTTGCCCAAGGTCACACAGCTAGGTTTTTGTTTGTGTGTGTTAAGTATCTGAGGCCAGATCCGAACTCAAGTCTTTCTGACTCCAGGGCCAGTGCTCTACTCACTGCACCACCTAGCTGCCCCATCCATTACAGTATTATAATGTTAGATAACCCAGGATGATGGAGAGCTCTAATCCAAATGCTTATAATGGGCATCACCTGCTTGGTCTATTGACTCCTGTTCTGTTATGTCTTGTCCCAGAATATATTTCTCTACTGGTTTACTGACACCTTACAGACAAAGTCCTTGAGGTTTTAGTACTTTGCTCCCATTCATCATATCTCCATCCCTTCCCACCAACAGAATTCAATTCAACAAGCTTTTTATTCAGTGTCTACCATACTTCCGTGCACTGTGATAAAATGGAAGCTAGATTATGGAGATTCTTGAATACCAGGCTGCAGTGTTTGTATTTCATTCCACAGGCATTAGGAAGACACCAGAGAATCTGTAAAAGTGACAAGAAAATTAATATTAATTTGGCAGTTGTTTAGAAGATGAATAAGAGAAGGGAGAGAATGGAAGTGGGTACTGTGCCATTTAATATTTTTGTCGATCATTTGGATAAAGTCACGGATTATATGGTCGGGGGACCACAATTATGAAACACAATAAGAAAGAATCCTGAGGAAGTAAAGAATGGTGAAGAACCGTCATCAAAAGAGTCATCAGGATGGCAAAGAATCTTGAGTTCAGGTTATAGAAGGATTCATTGAAGGAACTGGGGATAGTTTGCCTGGAGAAAACTCATAATTACTATGCTCAAATATTTTTTTTGAGGGGAGAAGGCAAGGCAATTGGGGTTAAGTGACTTGCCCAAGGTCATATGCTCAAGTATTTGAAGGGCTGTCTTGGGGAAAAGGGATTAGCCATGCTCTTTTTGGCATCTAAGAGTAGAACCAGGAGCAAGGGGGCAAATGCAGAAAAGCAAAATCAATGCCTGCTTTGGAAAAACTTTTGTAGCAACAAAGAGTTGTCGATCAACCAAATGTTCTCCCTCCTCATCTCCCCTTTCTGACTCCCCTGTTTTCCTTCAAATCCCAGCTAAAATTCCACCTACTACAGGAAGTCTTTCCTTTCAACCCCCCCTAATATTAGTGCCTTCCTTGTCTAGATCTGGTGTGCCCATGGTTGTTGGATGTTATCTCCCCCATGGGACTGGGAGCTCCTTGAGGGCAGGGACTGTCTTTTGCCTTTCTGTGTATTCCCAGTGCTTAGCATAGTGCCTGACAAATCATAGGTGCTAAATAAATGTTGAGTGACTGACTCACAGTTCTGCCTTGGGAGCAATCTGGTCTTTAATTAGAGGGGTTAACGCTCCCTTTTCTCACACTATTTGGCTTATTAACTCCCCTACCTCTGCATGCCAGGGAGAAATTGCTTATAACTTTGGTTGTAGATCATGTCTAGTGTTTCCCCACTAGAGGAAGCTAGGTGGTGCAGTGGTTAGAGCACTGGACCTGGAGTCAGAAAGACCTGAGTTGAAATCTAGCCTCAGACACTTTCTAGCAGCATGCTTCCAGGCAAGTCACTTAACATGTTTTCCTCAATTTCCTCAGCTATTAGAAATTAGGTGAGAAAACTACCAAAAAACAACCAAGCAAGAGCAAGTATCCAGAAAGAGGGGGGTAGTGAAGAGTATTAAAAGCTGCAGTTAAAGTTAAGAAGGATGAAGAATTGGAGCAAAGGTTAGTGGGACCAGTAATTAAGGGATCTCTATTATCCTCAGAGAAAACCCTTTCAATTGATGACTGGGGTGACAAGGGCTTGAGAAGTGAGTGGGAGGTGAGGAAATGAGGGCAATGAGCTTGACTTGGAGCTTGGAGCCTGGGCCTGTCTGTAAGAAGCCAGGAGGAACCAGGGAATGAGGGATGACTTAGGCAAACTTCTAGAGAAGACAGGAGGGGATGGAACAAGAACACTAGTAATGTTGTGCTGAAAGGAGCGAGACAAGAGATCCCCAAGAGTAAAATTTGGAAGTGGATTTTATTTTCCGAGGGACTGTTCAGGGTCAGGCCCAAATCGAACAGTGAGTCTGCAGGGACAATGTGTCAGCTTTTAAAGGGACACCATGTTGCCAACGGTTAGGTATTACATAAGCAGAAACTTGCAGAGGCCAAGAAGAGCGACTGGTCCATACACACCTCGAAATTCTCACCTTGAACCCGCCCACCCCTGTGGAGGTGGGCTGACTGGGTAAAGCCGGACATCCATTGGGAGAGGGTGGAACTGACCTGGCAGTCTGCTCACTTCCCTGAGGGAGGGGGATGGGAAACCAGGTACAACAGTAGAAGGGTCTATTCCTCAGAGTAAATGGATTTGAGTAAACAAGGAAAGAATTGGGGACTACAAAGAATTTCAAGCTGTGGAGTAGAGGGAAAGAGTGAACTCACAGAAGATAATCTCATTTTCCTTAGTAAAATAGGACACAAGAATAAAAAAGAGGGCATTGGAAGGAGGTGATATGGGAGGGACAGTATGGAATAGCTACAGTGTGGAGGGCAGTAAAGAGTCAATCGCTTCAGAAAAACCTGGAAAGACTTACGTGAACTGATGCAGAGTGAAGTGAGCAGAACCAGAACATTGTACACAGTAATAGCAATATTGTGAGATGATCAGCTATGAATGACTTAGCTCTTCTTAGCTCTACAATCATCCAAGATAATTCCAAAAGACTCAAGATGGAAATGCTATTCATATCCAAAGAAAGAGCTATGGAGTTTGAATGCAGATTGAAGATTTTCTTTTTTTTCCTTTCTCATGGTTTTCCCCTTTTGTTCTGATTTTTCTTTCACAACATGACTCATGTGGAAATATGTTTAACATGATTGCACATGTATAACCTTTATCAGATTACTTGCCATCTTGGGGGAGGGAGGGAGGGAGGGAGGTGGGGAGAGAGGAAAAAATTTGGAACTCAAAATCTTAGAAACATGAATGTTCAAAACCATCTTCACATGTAATTGGAAAAAATAAAATATTGTTAAGTGGGGGGTTTAAAAAGAGTCAGGGGTGGGTAAGTGGTGCAGTGAATAGAGCACCAGCCCTGAAGTCAGGTGGACCTGCCTCAGACACTTAACACTTACTAGCTGTGTGACCTTGGGCAAGTCACTTAACCGCAATTGCCCTACCTTCCCCTCTCCAAAAGCAAAAAATAAAAATAAAAATAAAAATAAAATGAGCTGGAGAAGAAAATGGCAAACCACTCTAGTATCTTGCACAGTGAATAGAGCACTGGCCCTGAAGTCAGGAGGACCTGAGTTCAGATCCGGCCTCACACACTTAACACTAGCCATGTGACCTTGGGCAAGTCACTTAATGCCAATTGCCCTGCCCTCCAGAAAAAAAAGAGTCAACCCAGAAATTCAAGGACCAGTCATGATTCTGAAGGGCTAGAGGTCAGGCATACCTCCCAACCCTAATTAACTGTGTGACCTTGAGCAAATCATTTAACCTCTCCTAGCCCTTGTTTTACTCATCTGTAAAATGAGTGAGTCAGACTAGATGGTTCCTTCCAGCTATAGAATCCACCGTATGACCTTGAACAAGTCATTTCCCTTCCCTGGGCCTCAGTTTACTCATCTCATTTGTAAAGGAGGGGGGTTGAGCTAGATGGTCTCTGAAGTCCCTGCTAACTCTAGGACCCTATGACAGAGCCCTGGAAGATGTCCACTTTGGGGGGATAATGCAATCTTTAGGTTGAAGGGGAACTGGGAAATAATGGAGGAGGGGTTCCAAAGACAAGATGGAAGGGAGGGGAGGAGAATGTACAGACTCTAGAGAATGATGAGATATCGTAGGAGGAAGGGGTTTTTGCCTCAGCAGCTTTTGGATGACAGAGAGTAAGAACTGGAAGTCTGCCCACCCTAGGGTAGGCAAAGATATAGTCATTCAAGGCCCTGACTGCAGAGACCAGTGAGGATTGAGCATGGAACAGGGAGACAGTGCCATTAGCTCCCACTGCTGGTCACTCTGCAAGCAGGGCAGCTGCAGGTGGAGGTGGAGAGACAGTCTTCCTACTGGCCAGGCCATTCTACATTTGTATCTATAAGCGGTGGGGACCAGTTGCAGACCCTGGCCAGCAGGAAGTCTGTCTCTCCACCCTGGCCTTGTTCCAACAGCCATGAAGGCGGCTGAAACCGTTTTAGTCAGACATGGAAGACACCAAGGACATCCACTGCATCCTGGGCCATTGCCAATCCTCCCAACTTTTGGTACCAAGCCCTTTTTGATCGCTCTTCTCCAGGAATTTAGGAAGACATCCTCCTCAACCAGGAAGGAAAGATCGAAGTGTGCCCTAAATCATATTCCCTTTTGTCCTTCACTCAATGAATTTAGTTGAATCTTTTCCTTGGGATTTGACAAAGAATAGGGATGGGGAATAGATGGAACTTCAGTGACTCTGGAAGAGAGTGAGGCTGACAACTTAGAGTGTCTCTGCCTCACTTAAATCTCATTCACTTACAAGTCATGTGATGCCATTGGTACTCTTTGAAAACAACATCAACTTGTTGACTTATTGAATAAGCAACAAAAGGAAAAAGAGTCTGTTCCCTCAAGGAATGCACTTTCTATAATAGCTAGTGTTGATGTAGAGCTCTAAGGCTTGAAAGGCACTTTATACGTCATTTCATTTGATCCTTACACCAACCCTGTGAGGTGGATGCTATTATTATCATCTTTATTTTACGGATGAGGAAACTGAGGCTGAGAGTGTAAAAGACTTCTCCAGGGTCTGAGGTAGGATTCAAACTCAGATCTTCCTAACACCAAGTCCAGAGCTCTAACCACTGTACAATCCAGCTAGAGG
Source organism: Gymnobelideus leadbeateri (assembly GCA_011680675.1). NCBI lineage: Eukaryota > Metazoa > Chordata > Mammalia > Diprotodontia > Petauridae > Gymnobelideus > Gymnobelideus leadbeateri. The sequence continues at coordinate 44,435 of WOXC01010261.1, forward strand.
ATAAAGTGTGCAAAAAGTTAAATGTGGACATGGACAGTTTTCGATGTAAAGTGCTTTCCAGGCCACTAGGTGGCAGAGTGGCTAAAAGGCTAGAGCTGGAGTCAGGAAGAATTAGTTCAGATTGTGCCTCCGGGAGACTCGAGGCAAATCACATGCCATTTCTTAGTCTCAGTTGCCTCATTTGTAAAATGGGAACAATAATAGCATCAGGTTTATTGTGAGAATCCAGTGAGATAACATTTGTAAAGCAATTGGTGCCTTATGAATTATTATTTGATTTTCACAACAACCCTATGAGGAAAGGACTATAGGTATTATTACTCTTTTTACATGTGTGGAAACTGAGGCTAAGAGACAACAAATGTAAATATTGGAGGTGGAGTGTTAACCCAGGTTTTCATGATTCCAAGTCCAGCCCCCTTCTTCAACGCCCCACAGTGCCTCTCTGTCAGAGGCAACAGCTGGAGCTAACAGGGACTTCCCAGGGAATTAGGTATGCCAGGAAATGTGGAAAACAGAAGGGTCTTTCTTTTGTATGTTTAAGGGAAGGCCATATGGCCTAACTGGGGCTACCCAAGGTAAACAGGGTAAGAGAAAGGATCTCAGAGGAGCCCAGAAATGCTTCCACTCCCTACACACACACACACACACACACACACACACACACACACACACACACGTGCACACTCACAATCACACACAAACACACTCAGACACTCACAGACACAATCACACACACATACTCTCACACTCAGACAGACACACAAACACATATGCATGCACACACGCTCACACACACTCAGACACACACACTCACAATCACACACAGGCACACATTCATGCGCATACACACTCAGACACACATACATTCACACACACACACTCACATACACACACACACTTTTCACTGGGGCCACTGACTCCTCAAACCTAGGGCAGTCCACATACCTCACCAGGTCTAAGACCTGACAAGGAAAGGGCCATGTGTACTACCTGGGAACCTCTGGCCCAGTGATATTCAGGCCCTGGCAGACTTGTTCTCCACATCTACCAAGAGGTTGCTCCCAGGACCTGTAACTCCTGGGGCCAAGCTTTAGGCTCCCCGGGGCCAAGGCCACTCTGGGATTGATTGCTCATGTGTTTTATAGGGGAAAAAGAGGGACCTGCTCAAATGGGGCTAATTGGTTAATGTGATCCCCGAGGTCACATGTAAAGAGTTATCAGTCCAACAAGGAAACTGGATACTTCTAGCCTAGACTATTCCAAGAACAAGGAGGGATATACCTCCTCCACACCCACACCCACACCCACTGTGAAGGGACATTTGTGACTACCCTTATTATATTAGTACAGAAGTTTCCAGATATGGGGGAAAGGGTCCGAAACTGCTTCATTCTAATGATTTAGAATATAAGTCAACACATCAGTACAACTGCTTGTTTAAATTTTTCTGTCAATGCACACTTGAGAGCTTTTTGAGTGGGATAAATAAATACCTGTCCAATTCCTATTGGAATGCTTCTCTATTCCCCATCCTGCTTTAGGAAGACACTAGACATGAGCAAAACCTAAGCTTTAAGTAATTTTTTCTGTGGTACTGGGGAGGCTAAAGTTTAAGAGGGAAGAAGAGTTCAGGAAAGAGTCTACCACCCTAGGTCACGAGGTATCACCATAGTGCAGAAAATGCTAGACCTAGAATCAAGAAGATTCAAATTCAGCTTCAGACACTTACTAGCTATGTGACCTTGGGCAAGTCAATTAACCTCTGCCTGTCTCAGTTTCCCCAACTGTAAAATGGGAATAATTGCAGTGCTCCTTCCAAATACATTGTGTTTGCCTCATTGGTCCCCTTGTTAGCTCCCATCATTTATCTATCTTTGGATGGACCCAGTCAGCATATTAAAGGATAAATCCTCCAGCAAGCAGAGAGTTCTCCACTCCTCCTTTGTCAGCCCCTATGCTGGAGAGGGTAACTCAGGAGTCTTTCATTTATTCCTTCAATGAATTCCATTACATTCTAGGTGCAAATGTCAGTCAACAAGCATTTCTTAAGCCCTTGCTGTGCCAGAGGTGGTTCTCGGATGCTGATAGATTGTTCTGGGTCCTCAATTTTCCAGTCCATGGTGGCTGCATCCTAAAACAAATCATCTCCATATTCAATGTCTAGTCCCCAGTATTGATAGGATGCAGTTTCTCTGAGAGTCCATCAGGAATGCCATCGGATTTGGAATTAGAAGACCCCAATTCAAATGCTGGCTAGGTGTGATAGGGAGCTCTTTGGGGCTTTTGTTTACTCATTTTTAAAACCAGTAGGTTCAGTCTCAAAAGTCCTTCCAACTCAAAATATGTGGTCAAGATGAACTCAAGATTCCAATGTAAGGAGTTTTAGACTTTATCATATCACTGAGACTTGGAAGGGATGAAACCCATAGATGGAATTCTGTCTCTGTAAGGATAGACCTTCTTCAAAAGATAGGTAAAGACTGGGTATGTAAGGATAAGAAAACTCCCTTTACCAATGGAGATAAGCAAATTATAGTCTTAGAAAGTTGTCAGGGCTTCAGAAAAGTATGTATCAAAGGCTCTGGTGTTGGCTGGATCTCGATGTACTGGGCCATTGGTTCTCAAAGTGTGGTGCAGGGACCTCTGGGGATGCCTGAGATTCTTTCTGGGGGTAATAAGTAAAGACTATTTTACAGAAGTACTAAAACATTTTAATTTCTAATACCATAAATGTTATAGATATAACTTAAACAAAAGCTCTTTGGGGTCCTCAATAATTTTAAGGAGTATAAAGGGGTCCTAAGACCAAAGAGTTTGAGGACCACTGCTCCAGGCCAATCTGCTCGTTTGGAACCACAGCAGAAACCTAACCCCCAGCCTGTGATAGAAGGTACTCATATCTTTGTTTCCAAGACAGAAAGACAAAGAAAAGCTAGCACTCAAGAAATCATTTTGGGTGCAACTGTCTAAAGTAATCATTACCTCAACTCCCCAATTTAACAATCCAGAATGGAGCAGAATCCAATCATGAAATATAGTGCATGACATAATCATAGCTAGATCCAGGTGTTCTCCCATTAAAATTTGCACCAGCCCATCAAACTCATATTTAAAAAGAGCAAGCCTGATGCCCAGGCCCCTGTGTATAAAAATGTTCTTTGCCTGATTTGAGTCTCTCCTTTCTTTCATTACAGTGAATCTTAGAAGAGAGAGAACCTTCATTCCTTTTGTTTCTCTCTTGGTTGTCTAGACTAGGACCAAAAAAAGCAAAATTAACCAAAATAAAATCAAATAAAACTGCTCAATCTTGCCTACAATCATCAAAACTTCCCTTCACTTCCTGAGTCCAGTTTTATTGGAAGCTATTTCCTTTTCTCACCAGAGGGGGAAATATTTAAATAAACATTCTTGAACAGCTACTTGTGCTGACACTTTCACTCTTATTTATGCAAATGCAAACTTTTACCCATCAGTTAGCTAAACTTAGTTGGATCCATGCCAGCTCCTACAACTTTCTCTGCTCCTCTACCCACCATAGGAAACAGGACACAGGGGAAGAAGGAGAAAGGATCAGCATCTTTTTTTATTATTTATTTTTCCAATTTTATTATTTATTTATTTTTAGCATTCATTTACAGAATTTTTTGAGTTCCAAATTCTCTCACTCCCTTTTGCTCCTACTCCACCCATTAAGAAGGCAAGACATGTGATATCAATTATACATGTGAAGTCATACAAAACACATTTCCATATTAGTCATGTTGCCAAAAAAAAGTGAAAAAATTATGCTTCAATCTGCACTCAGATTGCATCAATTCTTTCTCTGAAAGTAGATACTATTTTCATCATAGGTCCTTCAGAATTGTCTTGGATCATTGTATTGATCAGAATAGCTAAATTTATCATAATTGATCATCATACAATATTGCTGTTACTGGGAACAATGTACTCTGGTTCTGTTCAATTTAACTTTGTAAGAGTTCATATAAGGTAGAATTGTCATTTTTAATACATTGGTTCGGTCTACACATGGGCAATTAATATTTCTCCAATTGTTTAGATCTGACTTTATATGAAAAGTGTTTTGCAATTGTGTGTTCATATGATTCCTGGATTTGTCTTGGCAGGTAGACTCCCAAGTATTTTATCTGCAGTTATTTTAAATGGAATTTCTCTACTTTTTCTTGCTGGAACAACAACAAAGGTTGGTAACACATAGAAATGTTGATGTGATGCTTGTGGGTTTATTTTATATCCTGCAATTTTGCTAAAGTTGTTATTTGTTTCAACTAGTTTTTTAGTTGATTCTCTAGGGTTCTCTAGGTATAACATCATATCATCTGCAAAGAATGATAGTTTTGCCTCCCCATTGCCTAATTCCTTCAATTTCTTTTTCTTCTCTTATTGCTAAAGCCAACATTTCTAGTACCATCTTGAATAATAGTGGTGATAATAGACATCTTTGCTTCAACCTTGCTCTTCCTGGGAAGGCTTCTAGTTTATCCCCATTATAGATAATACTTACTGATGGTTTTAGATAGATACTACTTCTTGTTTTAAGGAAAACTCCACTTATTCCTATGCTTTCCAGTGTTTTTAATAGGAATGAATGTTGTATTTTGTCAAAAACTTTTTCTGCCTCTATTGAGATAAATATATGATATTTTTTGTTGTTGTTTCTGTTATTGGTATGGGGGGTACAGAGACCCTACCCCAAACTGACTACTCAGAGATGTCTCAAGGTGAAAGCAGGAAGTTTTATTGAATCTCGAGAGAAGAGGGTGGTCCTGTCACTGGGAAGTCCAGAGAGGGGAGGCCGTGGTACAGAAGCCAAAGCTGGGTTATATAGCTGAAAAACGGGGAGAAAACTGCAACCCTCCTCTTCCTCATGTAATCTTTTAAATTGATTGGCTGTCATTCCCTTATCTGGCAGGTGGGGTGACAAGGGGATTTCCAGAGTTTTGTTTTTTCCCCCAAGGTCACCTGACTGAGGCCTAAAGGCTTCTAGTACTTCAGCAAATAGTCTACTTGAGAAACCACATTTTGTTCTACATATTGGTATGGTCAATTATGCTGATAAGTTTTCCTAATATTGAACCAGTCTTGCATTCCTGGCATAAATAGGGTTATTTTCTTTAAATTTGTCCTTTGCTTTCTAAATGTTTGAATTATTCTGCTTCAGAAATCTTTAATTTCCCTGGACTCAGTGTCAGGTTGAAGCCCAGGAGGTGGCCCTTCCTTGTTTTCTGGAGAGGAGTGGCTTAATACTACTCTGTCTGGGGTCCTCAGGATATATTAGGTGCAGGCACAGGGTTTCCCAGCCCAAAGAGTTCCCCAATTTGTGAATCAGTGACTAGACTGATGGGTATTTCCTTCTAAGAAAATAACAAATCCCCTGGGGGAGTCATGTAACTAAAATGCTGACAAAGAGTCAAAAGGGGATTCCTGTTTCCAAACCCCAGGCATAGTATTTCACTCTGGGGGGCAAGGAGAGGGACAAATTTTTACAAACCCACCTCTTCTCTACAATTTCATGCCTTGAGGATAGAGTTCCCAAACAAAACAAAACAACAGCAGAAAGAAGGCCAGAAAGAATTCCAGACAAGCAGGACAGCTTGAAAAATTACACACTGATTTATTATATACTTAAAAAGAAAAGCAAGTTGTACATAACTTGAGAATTGCAGTTTTGAGTACAATCCCCTGTCCAACATTTATGGAAATGTTCATTTTGATTCATATTTGTTAGGTTCAGAATAAAAAAGGAAAGAGAGGAAAAGGTCAATGCCTTGATATGCCTGACTTTTCAACTGGTTCTCTAGACTAGTCAGTTTTTTTCTGTCCCAATCAAAGATAACTAGAGCATTGTTCCCTTGGCTAATTTCTTATTCTGACCATTTTTTATCTCCCTTAGTATCAAAGAACTATCCTCCTTTCCTCCAATATACAGATTAGAGGACCCTACAATCTCATACCAAGCACTGGTATCCCACCAATCTGACATTTTCTTCTCCCCTTAGACATTCAGAATATTCTTTACTTTCCTTCTGACTGGGTCCACACTCAGAAAGCACAATTGGTATAGAGACCTCCCTGAGTAGGAAACTCCCTCTACCAATGCAGGTATCCACTTTACTCAGGGTCACATGTCCAGTATATTTCAGATGCTGGACTTGAACCTAGGTCTTCCAAAATCCAAGGTCAGCTCTCTGCTTTCTATGTTACAGCTATTGCTACTGTATAGGCTTCTAATGCTGGAGTTTCCCAGACAACAGAATTGTTAAGTAAATTAGCAGATGTTAAAAAGAGGGGTTAAATCTAGAGTAGAACCCAGATGAGATACTTCCTGACAGAATTAGAAGAACTGAAAACATTTAAGAAAGGAGAGTTCTGAAGAAAAACACAGGCAGCCATCCAGAGCATTTTACATTTTCTGAAACAAATACTGTCAATTTCCCTATTCCCCAGGATCTCTAAAATCTAAACCCTCAAATGGAGAGAATCAGACATCCAACAAGTATTTAGTACCTCCCCTTACCTCTGCACTCCAGGGACAAATTGTTTATAGCTTTGGTTGTGGCTCATGTCTGGTGTTTCTCCATTAGAGGCAGCTAGGTGGTGCAGTAATTAGCACTTGGCTTTGAGTCAGGAAGATCCAAGTTCAAATCTAGACTCAGACACTTACTAGCTATGTGTTCCTGGGCAGATCTCTTAAACTCAGTTTCCTCAACTTATAAAATGGGGATGCTACCAGTACCTACATTGAAGGGTTGTTGCAAAGCTCAATTGAGATTATACCTGTAAGGTACTTAGCACAGTGCCTAGCATCATAATAGGTCCTCAATAAATGTTTGTTTACATTCTTCCCCAAAAGGAGGAGTATAAAACTATTCAGTCTACAATGTGAATCAGGTATGGGACAGCTATTTATTTCCTACATAAAAAAGAAATTTTAAAAGACACAAAAGGCTGATGGTATGCATTGAGAGAGTGACAAAAGAGGATTCAATAATTTATAACTACTGTTAAAATCTCTCAGAAGGATGATACTTAACCCTCAGAACATAAAGTAGTTTGTGGGTCTATCCAATAGGCAACCCACATTTAACTTCAGTTCAAACAACTCCTGGTACATGTCTTCTGGCCAAACGGGCCAACCCACCCACTTTTTGGTTGTCACCTTCTCCAAGATCACTGAAACAATTGCCAGGGATATCCTCCTGGGGGATGAGCTCTGACCAAAGGCACCTCTAGGCCACTGAGTTACAAATTGAATGATACAGTAGCCAAAAGCAAGGAGAAGAGTTGCAGGTATAGCCAAAGATGGAGTATCTCTCATGTTTATGAGGAGTAGACCAATTAGGCGTGTGTGAAGAGGTGTGGAAATCAGCCTTGACAGATAGGCCAGAGCTAGAAAAGCTTATATTCTGCCCTGGAGGCAAAAGAAACCACTGAGGTTTCTTAAACAGAAAAATATGATCATCAGATACTTTAGAAACATCACTTTGCCTGGAGCATGTGGGCTGGATTGAAGAGGGGAGAGCGTGAAAGTAGAGACAGGTAATTAGGAAACTATTGAAACAGTTCAGCTAGGAGTTGATGAAGGTCTCAACTAGGGTGGTGGCTGTGCAAGCACAGTGAATGGGATGGATAGGAGAAGTGACAAGAATTAGTAGAGGTTAAGTATAGCTGAATAATCAATGATGATGCTGGTGATGTTGGTGCTGCAGTGGATAGACCATGGGGTTGGAGTCAGGAAGATCTGAGTTCAAATCCAGCCTCAGACACTTATTAACTATGTGACCCTGGGTAAGTCACTTAACCTCTATTTGCCTCAGTTCCTCATCTTTAAAACGAGAACACACTGGAGAAGGAAATGGCAAACTACTTCAGTATCTTTGCCAAGAAAACTCCATGGACAAAGTACATAAGGTCACATAGAGTTGGACAGGACTGAACAGCAACAATTCATTTCCTTGCCTTTGACTGTGATGTTGTGGCCCTAGGTGACTGGGAGGATGGTGGTACCCTTGACAGAAATAGGGAAGTTAGGAAAAGGGGTGCATTTTGTGGGTAAAGAGAATGAGTCTGGCTTGGGAGATGCTTAGTTTGAGATGCATATGGACCAATGAGATGTGAGATATGAAGCTGGAGCTTGGGAGACAGATGAGAGGAGGCTGGCCTTGCAGATTGGGGAATCATCTGCCCAGAGGTGATAGTTGGATCCCTGGGAGATCATGAGATCACTGCACTAAAGAGAGGAAAGGGGGACGGCTAGGTGGTGCAGTGAGTAGACCACCGGCCCTGGAGTCAGAAGGACCTGAGTTCGGATCCGGCCTCAGACACTTAACCCACACAAACCAAAACCTAGCCGAGTGACCTTGGGCAAGTTACTTAACCCCAATTGCCCTAAAAGGGGCGGCTAGGCGGCACAGTGAGTAAGAGCGCCGGCCTCAGAGTTGGGATGACCCAAGATCAAATCCAACCTCAGAAAATGAGCACCCACACATAAATAATGACTAGCCGTGTAACCTTGAGCAAGTTACTTAACCCCAATTGCTTAAAAAAAAAATAAAGAGAGGAAAGGGTCCAGGACAAGTCCTGAACTAGATCCATGTATAGAGGGTGGAACGTGGATCATGAACAGAGAAGAATCAATCAGGTGAAAAAGAGTAATATCTCCAAAACTTGGGAAAGAGATAGTACCAAAGAAGAGAAGGTAGTCAATAGTGTGGATTGTAGAGAGTTAAGGAAGGCTCAGGACTGAGAAAAGACCAGTGCATTTGACAATAGAGAGAGCACTGTAACTTTGGAGAGAACATTTTCAGGTAAATATCGGAGAAAGAAAACAGATAACAAAAAGTTAAGAAGTGGAGGAGAGGAAGAGGAGGCAACAAGTTTTGATAGCTTTATCTGTGAAAGAGAAACACATAGGACAATAGATAATTTGAGGGAATGGTAGGCTCCAGGGAAGGCTTTTTTGTTTCATTTTGTTTGTTTGTTTGTTTTTTGGTTTTTGTTTTTTTGGAGGGCAATTGGGGTTAAGTAACTTGCCCAAGGTCACATGGCTAGGTTTTTGTTTGTGTGTGCTTTAAGTGTCTGAGGCCAAAAACGAACTCAGGTCCTTCTGACTCCAGGGCCTACACTCTACTCACTGTGCCACCTAGCCACCCTTGTTTGTTTTTTTAAAATGGGGAAGGGTGGGGTGGCTGGATATGGGCATGTTTGTCTACAGAACAGCAGAAACCAGAAGATAAGGTATGCATGCAAGCAAGATACAATTCCTTATGAAATCTACTTCATTTTCTAAGGTATGCTTTTAAAAATTGCATCTTGAGGGGGCGGAGCCAAGATGGCGCAGGAGAAACAGCTCATCCAAGCCACTCTGCCCCCAGATTCCCCCCAAACGATGTAAAAGGGGACTCTGAACAACTTCTGGAGCCCCAGCACCCACAGAACGACACAGAGAAGCTAAACTCCCGCTGAAGACAGCCCAGCAGCCCTGCAGGAAGGACCAGCACAGTGGTCTGGGACCTGGCAGAGCACAGTGCGCAGAGCGCAAGAGCCAAGCCGAGCCCAGGTCCGCATGAGCCGAGGTTTTAGCCCCAGGGCGGCAGGGCCAGCAGCCAGCTGGAGGAACCCCAGAACACCAGGAGCTGTGGCGACTCCAGAATTATCAACATAGACTTGCCTAGGATAAAGTAAGAGGTTAGTGTCCTATGGACTTGGGACTGGTATTAGGGAATGCGTCGGCTCCCTCCCCTGGGGGCTAGAAGCCACTGAGGACAAACGCCATTTTGTAGTTTTCAGAGGCAGCTACCGCTCCCAGCCTGCAAATTTGTAGGGAGATCCAGCGATCAGTCTTGGGGGGTAATCGCTCTTGCTTTAACCTCCCTGGATCTGGATTGTGATCTAGGGTGGAAGTTGTGGGTGGGTTTACAGCTTGCCAGAAACGGAAGTTGCCCCCACACGTTCGGGACGAAAATTCCTCTAGCTGGCCTTAAAGCCATAGTGTGGCAACAAGCCCAAAAGTCAAGCAATTAAGTGGCAACATGCCAAGGCAAAGGAAACAGAAAAATGCAACCCTAGACTCCTATTTTGGGGGCATAGAGCGGGAAAAGGACTGTGAGGTCAGAAGTCCTGCTCCAAAAGCCCAGGGGAAAACATGAGTGGGTTGCAGGCCATAGAGGACCTTAAGAAGGACTTAAAAATCAAATAAGAGAAGTGGAGGAAAAATTGGAAAGAGAAATGAGAAGGATGCAGGAAAAGTATGAAATGAGGGTCAACAGCCTGACTGAGGAAAACAACACCTTAAAAAATAGACTAACTCAAATGGTAAAGGAAGCCCAAAAGGGCAATGAGGAGAAGAATGCCTTAAAAAGTCGAATTTGCCAGATGGAAAAAGAATCTCAAAAGTTCACTGAGGAGATTCATTCCTTCAGAGTTAGACTGGAGCAAATGGAAGCCAGTGACTTTATGAGAAATCAAGATGCTGTTAAGCAGATCCAAACAAATGAAAGAGTAGAAGGCAATGTGAAATATCTCATGGAAAAACCACTGACCTGGAAAATAGATCCAGGAGAGACAATTTAAAAATTATTGGACTACCTGAAAGCCATGATCAAAGAAAGAACCTAGAAATCACCCTTCAAGAAATTATCAAGGAAAATTGCCCTGATGTTTTAGATCCAGAGGGAAAAATAGAGGTTGAAAGAATCCACAGATCACTTCCTGAAAAAGATCCCAAAAAGAAAACTCCCAGGAATATTATAGCCAGGTTCCAGAATCCCCAGATCAAGGAGAAAATACTCCAAGCAACCAGGAAGAAACAATTTCAATATTGTGGAAACACAATCAGAATAGCCCAGGACCTGGCAGCTTCTACACTGAGGCATCTAAGGGCATGGAATATGATATTCCAGAGGGCAAAAGAACTGGGAATGAACCCAAGGGTCACCTACCCAGCAAAACTGAGTATTTTGTTTCAGGAGAAAATATGGTCATTCAGTGGAATAGAGGACTTTCAAGCATTCTTGAGGAAAAACCAGAATTGAATAGAAAATTTGACATCCAGACACAAGAAGGAAGAGATGCCTGAGAAGGTAATCAGGGAAAAGAAATCAAAAGGAACTTATCAAAGTTGAACTATTTACATTCCTATATGGAAAAGCAATAACTGTGACTGATAATATTTTTCTCACTATGAAAATAATGGAAGAAGGGTGTGTGGTCATATGAATACATATGTGAATGTGTGTGTATATGGTTACAGTTATATATGGATAAAGGGCATAAGTTGAATTTGTTGGGAAGGGAGAATACTCAAGGGATGAAATTATGAGGTGAGAGAGGAAAGTGGCAAGAGGAGATGGGGAGAGACAGGGTAGTGTAAACCATCCCATGCAGAAGAAGCAAGGGGAAGTGGTTGCAAAAGAGGGGGAGAATAAGGAAGGCTAAAAAGGCAAAACCACATTCACATTGAATTTGGTTCAAGGAGAAAATGACATACATACTAAATGGGATATCTCAACCTGCAGCAGGATAGGGGGAAGGGGGATGTGAGGAGGGATGATGGATGGGAGGGCATCCTTGGGGGGAGGGGAGGTTGGAAGTACCCACTATAGAAGAGGGACAGGATCATGTAGGGAATGGACCAGGTGGGGAGTGGGATGAGTGGGAGGGAATTATAAGCAGCCTTCTACAATATATCTACTATGATAATGTTTTGCATAGCTAGACATGTACAACATATACTGAATTACTTATCTCCCAAGAAGGAATGGGTGACAAGGGAGGAAGGAAATGGATCTGAAATTAGAGGTCGTAACATTAAATGTTTCAAATATATATAAATACTATTATTAATACTCTTTTGCTTGTAATTGGGAGATAAGATGTGCAGGCATTGGGATGCAAAGACTCACCTTCCTCTAATGGAAAAGTCGATGGGGGTATGGGAGAAGGTATGGGAGAGAGCAGATTGGAGGAAGTGATATCTTGTGGGATTACTATTCTGGGAGGTTGGGTAGGAGAATAATGGGGGGAAAATGATTGTAACTCAAAATCTGGTGGAAATGAATGATGTAAAACAGAAGTTAATAAAGCATGTTTAAAAAAAAATTGCATCTTGAAACCTTAATTAGAATGAACCGTTCTCTGGTATCTGTAATGTATTAAGTACACGTCTGATGTACTAGATGTCTTGAAGTGAAGAAATAGCTTCAAATGATTTGTCAAAGAATACTTCAAATGCTGTGAAATATTCAAACATCAGAGCTTTGTTTTAATTTAACAATAGCTAACATTTAGATAGTGTCTACTATGTGCCAAGCACTAGGATAAGCATTTTACAAGTATTAGGTCATTTGATCCTCCAAAAGGAGGATCCCCATTTTACAGGTGAGGAAACCAACACAGTCAGAGGTTAAGTGACTTGCCCCAGGTCACATAGCTAGGAAGTGTCTGAGGTCATCCTGATTCCAGGCCCTCTACTCTACCCACTGAGCCACCTAGCTGTTTTATTAAAGATATAAGGGAGGGTGGGGGAGGGATACACAAGGATATACATAGAAGAAGGGGAGAGATAGACAGTACCTAACTACCCTTGCCCTGGAGAATCCTGAATCCAGGAAAAAGCCATTCCCTGAGAAGCATCCTGCACAAGTAGGGACATGGGTCAAAAATGGAGAAACTGGGGGCGGCTAGGTGGCACAGTGAATAGAGCACCGGCCCTGGAGTCAGAAGGACCTGAGTTCGGAGCCGGCCTCAGACACTTAATCCACACAAACAAAAACCTAGCCGTGTAACCTTGGGTAAGTTACTTAACCCCAATTGCCCTAAAGGGGCGGCTAGGTGGCGCAGTGCGTAAGAGCGCCGGCCTCGGAGTTGGGATGACCCGAGATCAGATCCGGCCTCAGAAAATGAGCACCCACGCATAAATAATGACTAGCCGTGTAACCTTGAGCAAGTTACTTAACCCCAATTGCTTCAAAAAAAAAAAAATGGAGAAACCACCTTGCCCTAGGCATAGGCAAATTATGTACTGGGGAGAGGGGTAGAAAAAGGAGGCAACTTGCCATGAACTGTCTACCCCTAGAACAAGTGTGGGGAACCTGTGGCCTCAAGGCCACATGTGGCCCTTTAGGTTCTCAAGTGTGGCCCTTTGACTGAATCCAAACTTCATAGAACAAATCCCCTTCATAAAAGGATTTGATCTATAAAATTTGGACTCAGTCAAAAGATCACACCCTAGAAGGCCACATGTGACCTTGGCCTGGGAGATCATTCATGTTCCAGATGTGCCTATGATTTACCCTTCTGTCCAAACTACCAGCTGTCATATAACTGTTTGTGATTAGGATGTTTACTTAGCCTCCCTTTGTCAGGATATATAAACTCAGAGAGGTCAAGGTTCATGCCCTCTACCCCTCTTAAGTTTTTTTCTGCTTAATTTTTTCCACTGTTAACCCTGTTAACCACTATACTATGAAGTTGATTTTTTGAACCCACATGTAAGAGTTTACATTTATCTCTATTAAATTTTAGCTTAATCAACTAACCCCAATGTTCTAATCAGTTCAGATCCTTTGAGATTGCAACACTATTATCTCTTCTAGATTTTTGTCATCTGGCACATACTAAGGGCTTAATAAATGCTTGTTGACCAATGAGCATGTCATTTAACCCTTTCACCAATAAAAATGTTAAATGGCACCAGGCTAAGCCCAGATCACTGAGGACCTCCACTGGTGACCTCCTTCCAACTTGACATGGAACCATTAATGATTGCTTTTTGGGTTAGGACATTCAACCATTTCTGAATCCATATATCACCTGTCCACTAACTCTCCAAATTTTCCATGAATACGTCAAGAGAAACTTTGTCAGATGTTTAGCTAAAATCTAGGTAAGTAACATCTAGAAAATTTCTGAGATGTGCCAGTTTAGTAACCCTGTCATAAAAGGTAATGAGGTTAGTCTGGCATTACCTGTTCATGAAACCATGCTGACTTCTTGTGATCCCCTTTTAAAGGATGATTGAGTTAAAGACTTACTGAATGATATCTTTTGTTTAAAACTATGTAGCCACTTTAAGTGAGAAGTTATGTTATAACATTGTGAATGCTGTACTTTGGTTTCTGTGAATGTTTTGCTTTAGTTTACCGCTGAATAAATAGAGTTCACTATACTATGTGGTCAGAACCTTAAAGCTTTATAGCAGCAGTCCTCTGGAAAGCTGCTTATGCTTGGCTTTACATTTATGGCCCTTTTTAAAGAAAGTTTTCTTGATGTCATTTGCTTTTTACATCACAATTATTTCCAGCCTCTTTCTTCCCCTCTCCCTCCTCCCGCTGAGTCTACTCTTGTAACAGAGAAAAATGTTTAAGCAAAAACAATGGATACATCAATGTATCAACTGCATTTGACAGTGTATGCAGGTAGCATTCTCCAACAAGAAGAGGGAGAGAGATTTCCTCATCTCTTCCCTGGGATCAAGTTTAGACATATAATTACATGGCATTCATGATAGTATTTTCTTCTTCTCATAGAACCGCCAACATTCGATCATAACTACCTTTCCAAGATGTTCACTAACCATCCTCTTATTAATATGCTCTAGAACCTTGCCAGAAATTGAAGTCAAGCTCACTGGACTATAGTTGGCAGATTCTAATCTCTTGTCTTCTTAAAAATTGGGATGTTTGCTCTTCTGCAGTCCTGGGAGAACAGGAGAGTTTCCAGGATCTTTCAATGATAACTGCTAGAGTTTCAGTCAGCAGTTCTGATATGTTGGGGGGTATACGTGCAGTTCCCCTGGAGGCATGAGACCCGGAAGGGGCTGACTCTGCAGTGAATCAGGCTTTGCGTATATTACATGCTGACCTTGCTGTGATTCATGCTTTGCGTGAGCACTGTGGAGGAGAATTAGACGTTCTGTGAGATAAACTCTGTTCCAGGCTGAGAGCTCTGTGACCTTCTGACTTGTTGCCTTGGATTTTAGCTCAGACTAGGGGATGTGGCAGTTTCTGCCTGAGGGGAAGGAGGGGCTGAAGGGGATAAGAGCAGAGAAGCTCAAAGGGTTGGGAGTTAGGATGGGGATTAGGATGTAACTGCAAAAGAAGCGGCGGAATTAAGTCTTGCTACTCTTTGACTCTCCTGGCTTGTTACTCCGTTCTTGGGGAAAGTGGCTGGCCCAGGACTGGATATACACTGAAGGCCTGAGGCAGGTAAGACCCGGCCACCCCTGACCCTGAAGGTCGGATCGCTGATATAGCTTCTGTTTTCTTTGCCAAGGATGATTTTGGATTTGAGAGGATGGAAACAAAATAATTAAGTGGGAGTTGATAAGTAAGGATATAGCAAGTAAGCACCAAGACGCCCTCAATGAATCCAAGTCACTTTGCCCAAATGAACAACATCCTAGACTACTAAGAAATGGCAAAGGTGATTGTTGATCTTTGAAGTCTAGTGGAGAATGGGAGGGTGCTGTTGGGTCAGAGGAGACAAAATTTCCTAAATTTCCTAATTTCCTCAATTTTCTAAAAAGGGAAAAGAATGGGGATTATAAAGTAAAGAGGAATGAGTTTGCCATTGATTACTGGCAAAAATTCTAGAGAATGTAAGTGAAACTATGGTTATTGAACTGTATGAAAAAAGAAGCAATGATCACCAAGAGGCAGTGAGCATGGCAACAGCAAGGACAAATCATGGCAGACCTGCCTCATTTCCGTTATTAGCATGGTTCCTTAACTGAGAGATTTCAGGAATGTTAGCAATATGGTTTATGAAGATTTTAATATAGCATTTGCTGAAGTCTTTTATGTTATACTTGTGGAAAAGATGAAAAGATATGGAATATGAGGAATTCAGAGAACTTGGGAAGATCTCTTTGAACTGATGCAGAATGTAATAAGTAGAACCAGAAGAACAGAATAAGCCCAATAATTTGAAAGAAAATGACAGAAAAAGATATAAAAAGTGAGATCAATCTTGCCTCTAAAAGACTCATAATGAAACATACTATCCTCCTCTTGGCTAAGATGGCTAAGGTTACCAAATGAGGCGTACTTTGTACATGGTCAGTATTTCAGTTTGTTTTGCTAATTGTATTTCCACTCCCTCCCCAAAGGTTCTATGGGGGTGGATTACTGAAGTGGTAGATTATTGAGAAGTGACTCTAAAGGGAAAAGGAGTTTTTTGAGAAAATATTTGATGGAAAGACAAGCCAGGGGTGAGGAACCTGTGGCCTTGGGGCCATACATGACCTTCTAGGTCCTTGGGTACAATCTATTGACTGAATCCAAGTTTTATAGAACAAATCCTTTTATTAAGAGGATTTGTTCTGTGAAGTTTGGATTCAATCAAAGGGCCACACTTGAGGACCTAGAGGGTCACATGTGGCCTAGAGGCCACAGATTCCCCACCCTGGAATATGCCATGCCAGACCAACCCAATTTCTTTTTGAAAGAATTACCAGGCCTATATATTAGGGGGATGCTGTTAATGGAGTTTGCCTACACTTTAGCAAAGTATTTGACAGAGTGACTCATACTATACATGTGGAGGAAATGATGAGATGGGGACTAGATGGTAAACCAAGATGCAGTCAGAGCTAATTGAATCATCCAACCAAAAGGTAGTCATTCATTATTCCCTCTCAACCTAGGAGGACTGGAGATCCTAGTGTTCTGGCAATTTTTCTTGTTTAACATTGTTATCAATGACTTGAATAAAGGCAGAGACTGTCTGCTTATAAAATCTGCAGATGATACAAACCTAGAAAAAGATGACAGAATTGTGGCAGCAAAAGCTGCAGTCTTCCTGGGACAAACAAAAACTTTCATGCAGGAAGCTGCAGCTCCTGTGGTGATGGCCAAGCTTGTTATCCCAATATTTAGACTGGGTGCTTGGCCTCTAAGGGAGTGGATCTGGGTCCTGGATGTGATTTGGACTGAGCTGTGGGTATCAGGGAAAGTTTGCTGTTGCAACAAGAATTGCCTCTGGCCTCAGCCTCTAAGGGCCAGGCCTGGTATTCGTTGGATGTCCCAGGGCTCTCCAGGATCCCAGGTGGTTGTGAGAATCTCTCCCCTATTGGCACTGGCTTGAGCCCCCACCAATTGTGTCCCCCCGATTTTACCGGCCTTAAGACTAGTGTCCCAGTCCCATGTAAACCCCCCCACCCCCCCATGTACGACGGGCGTCATTTGCGTCAAAGCTACAGCAAGAACAAACACACGAGCTTTCCCTCCAGCAAGTCTAGGACAGAACTGCCCCCACTAGACCCCCTCAGTGGCCGAGGAGGCCAAGGGGATGAGGCTCACGGCTTAGATTAGTGCCTCAGTCCCACCAAGCTCCGGCCCACAGCTGCCCTGGGCTGGCCTCCTTGGAACCCTTGCTCCTTGGGGCTTCCCTGCGGGCCGGCTGCCCGGGCGGCTGCGTTCCCGGAATTCCGGGTCTCCGGGGCCCAGCTCCCAGACTGGAGACTCCACTTCCTGTGTCTAGACCAGGAAGGGCCCACACTCCGAGCCCCCTTTCTCGGGGCTACGTGGGCTGAAAGGGGCAGGGGAGCGAAGGGGGCCGACCTCAGGTCGTGCCTCCCTGGCGCCTAGATCCTCATCCTTCCCCCTCCGGGGAGAATGCAGGAAAAGGCCGGAGGGTGCTCGGGCTGACAGTTTTCAAAACGCCACTTTTCCAGCTACACAGCCAATGGAAAATGGCTGCTTCCTACCACGTGGTAGGCCAACACTTAACGTCTGCGCATGCTCCAGTCCTCCAGTATCCCAGAAGCACTTCCTGTCCTCTTCCACATAAAGGATGCCATTTGCACGGTCTGGGCATGCGCCAACCTCACCTTTCGCTTTCTGTGAACTTTCTCGTCTTTATTTTCCCTTTCCAGGTTGGAGAAACTGTCCGTTTCCTCAGTGAACATGCAGGAATAGTGTACCAACAGCAAAATGGCTGGGTCTCTTGAGGAAGAAAATCAGAGGGACTGGAAGATCATGCACATTGATTTGGGCATTTGGGTGTCCTGAGCCTGCAAAAGGCTATAAAAGCTTAGGAGCAGCTGGGAGCACTCCACTGGGGAAGAAGGGGGGGGGAGGGGCTGATAAACCCTTCTATTTAGGTCCAAGTGATGAGGGAAGGGTAATAGTGATGGGGGAAGAGTAATAGGTTCTACCAGGGACCCTGCTCACTATCAGTGACCAGAAACCCTGCCATTCAGTCTGGAAAGAATTCACCAGGCTCAGGCAAACTTTGAAGCCAAGATTGTAAAGTTTATTGTTACACTGTACAGCACAGCGGGTGAGGATTATTAGGGAACCTGCAAACTTAAAGAAAACATAGGCATAGTTTTAAGGAGTCAAGACAGTAAATCAGGTGTCAATTATGCTAACTAGGTGAGTAAGGGTGGGATCAGGGAGGAGTTAAGGAGTGATCAGTGCTTAAAGGACCATGCACTTTTAATATCAACTGTGCAGGCATATTGCCCATGATTCACTGGGAAATAGCCCAAGGGGGGGCTACCTGGAGGTATGGTTTTAGGCCTGACACATCACTAAAGTCAACCCTCAGTCACGGCCACTGAGGAGTGCCCAGTTTGCCACCCATCAATGTCAAGCTTGACAAGATGGATGTTGGGAACCAAGGCCATCAGAGACACAGTATGGGTATAATTGGCTAAGGAGTTACCCTATAGATAGGGTATTGAAGGATTCATGGTAAAGCTGGCCACTCTAACTAAGGGAGATAACATTTGCCTAAGCTAAAATGTTTATAGATAGTTTAGTGAAGGATTCATAGGTAGCTTGTTATTGTTCCAAGCAGAGATAAACAGTTCATGAATTGTTGCTGGGCAGAGTGCTGGCAGGGGAAAGGGGTAGAGTTAATGCTTTGAGGGGGAAGTGTGATTTTACAGACTGCTTTTACAAATTGATTTTACAGACATAGATCCCAAAGCACCCCATTTACAAACTGATGTTACAGATTGATATTACAGACTAATGTTACAAACATAGATTGATGTTACAAACATATATACATCCCAAGCACCCCATCACAAGGAATACCTTAATGTCACAGCAGATGAATATGAGACCCATCAGAACAGAAGAGACCCTGGACCTCACAATTAACAAGCACTAAACCCCAGATCTGTTATTGAGGTCTGGTGGTCAGAAGTGGCAGCAGGATTCCAGGTACAGCTGCATCATGATTTGGGGTACAAGGATTGAATTATAAACAGGACAAAGAATGGATCTACCTTTGGTTTCATTGACCTCTAGGCAGCACAGTAGATAAAATGCAGGACTGGGAACCATAAAGTCTTCAGTTCAAAGCTGCTTTCAGACCCTACTAGTTTTGCATCCCTGAGCAACTCAACCTGTTAGCCTTGCTTATCTCATTTACAAGGTGGGGATAATAAAAGCACATTCCTCCCAGGGTTGTTCTAAGAATACAGCAAGAGAATATCTGCAAAACATGTTGTAAACCCTAGAAACACTATGTAAATGCTTGCTGTTTTTCATTTATGTAAGTAATTCCTTGGAGAGTAAGTTCCCTGCCCAATAAACTCCAGTGACTCCCTGTCACCTCCAGGATCAAAACTGTTTTGAAGTTCAAAGCCCTTCATAACCTGCCTCCCCCACCTCCCTTGTAGTTTTCTTACACCTTATCTCTATACCCAGCTCCCAGCCTCTCATCACTGTGGTCCAGAGACACCGACCTCGGCACTACTCCAGTAACAAGACCCTCCATCCATCTCTTGGCTCCCAGCATTCTCTCTGGCTGTCCCCCACACCTGGAATTCTCTGCCTCCTATGATGACTACAGACCTCCCAGCTTCCCTTAAGTCGTAACTGAAATTCCACCTTCAATAGAAAGCCTCCCCAACACTCTTAATTCCAGGACCTTCCCTCTAGTAACTTAGTAACTGTTTCCTGTTCTTCCTGTATAGAGCTTGCTCTGAATACAGTTTCTTTGTTTGCTTGATGATCTGTTTTTACAGAGATTACATCCCCTTGAGGGAGGGCAAGGACTGTCTCTTTCCTCTTTTTGTATTCCCATTGCCCAGTACTGTACCCGCACTTAGTAGGCGCTTAATAAATGGTGATTAACTGACAAAAATAATAGAGCTGGGAGGCACCTAAGGGGCTATTAAGTCCAAGCCTTCCTTTTAAAGAGAAAGAAACTGAGGCCCCATGGGGAAATGACAAGCCCAAGGTCACCCAGCCCGTGAGTATTAAAGGTAGGGTCTGTATTCCTCCACGGAACTATATACATATGATTTTTTTTTTTTTTGGAGGGGAGAAGGCAGGGCAATTGGGGTTGTTACTTGCCCAAAGTCACACGGCTAGTAAGCATTAAGTGTTTGAGACAGGATTTTGAACTCAGGTCCTCCTGACTCCAGGGCTGGTGCTCTATTTATACATATGATTTTTAATCTGCCTTCCGAATTTCTGCGTTTTCAGTGTTTACATTGACGATGGAAATTACGCATGCGCCGAACGCTGGCTAAGTAAACGAGATGAGCATTCCTCCGAGACAGCCTAGAGAGGAAGCCACACCGTGCGTACCCTCTCCCGAGGAGCTCTGTTCCGCCCGGAAGTCTTGCTTCTACTTCCTGTCAGGCTTTTGTTAGTTTCCTTTGAGTTCCGGTAGGGAGCTCGGTGCCTTTGCCGGGTTTTGATGGCCGGTAAGAAGAGAAAGGGAGTTTGTTTACTTGTTTGGTTCTTTGTCGGAGGGGGAGGGAGTGGGGCGGACGGTTGAACAAGAGCTAGGTTTTCTTTTGCGGCTTCTGCTTCTGGAGTCGGATCGTTCTCGGGCCTGACACCGAAGGCCGGAGGAAGGCTTAGAGGAAGCTACTGTATTCATTGAACGTGCCTAATCAAGCTGGTGTTCATCCGACGCCGGCTGGGTGTCCCGGGGGCGCGCTGGGTTCTGGGGAGACAAAGATCCACCTGAAACAGGAGTAGTGCTGGGGTGAGATGGTCTGAGGATAACGGACCAAAGGGGAGACGCGGGGTCATCTCTTAGAGGGCCCCGGACTGAGGCCAGCTGGTACAGTTTCTTTATTTTACAGATAGGGAAACCTTTGTTTTCCTGTGAAGTGGTTTAGTGGATAGAGCACTGGGCGTGGAGTCAGAAAGACCCAAGTTCAAATCCCGCCTTAGACACTGTAATGCACAATTGAGGCAAATACAAGACAGCATAGCCAATCAGGATTTGGGAGGGCTTATTTATTAGCCTGCGGCTGTCTCCCAAAAGGGAAGGCAGCCCCGAGCAGTTTGTCCAGCAAGCTTTTACACAGTAAAAAGTACTTCCTGAAACAAACAGTGGTCAGCAAGGCAACTGTTGCTACATAGGGATGTAAACTAGTGGGGGCTACAAGCTAACGGGGCAGATCTTTGTTTTAGTTACATCTTGGTTACAAGGCAGGTGCAGGGCGATGTTTCACTACGGTCATACCTTTATGCTAGGTTCCTGGGGCCCTGTGAGAGGCCTTGTGTAGGAGCTAGCACTATGGGAACCTAACTGGCACTTCAACACTTAGTAGTTGTGTGACCCTGGGCAAGTCACTTCACCTCTGTCTGCTTCAGTTTCCTCATCTGTAAAATGGGGGTAATAACAGTGCCTTCCTCCTAGGAGTGCTGTGAGGATCAAATGAGATAATCTCACATGGCCTTTCATCCCATATATCCAGTCAGTGGCCAAATCTTGACCTTTCACCACCACATTTGAAAAACACTTAGCACAGTGCCTACTTGGCACATAGTAGGTGCCTAATAAGTGTTAGGTCTTATTATCAGCTATTATTTTATAGGTAGGGAGACCTCTTTGTTTCAGTATGTGGACCTGGAAGGGAAGAGACTTGCCCAGTGTCACACAGATAGTAAATAGAGATGAGATTTGCTCTGAAACCTACTGTTGCCAAATCCTACTCTCCACCATCCTATGAGTGCCCCTTTTCTGGGCCCGTCTACCACAGAGGTCAACATAAAGAACAAGCAGTCATGTGAGTCGCTTAGTCCTGGAGAAGATTAGAGAAAATATACTTCACTCCTGAGGTTATTGACATAAGAGACTATGAATGTATTTCTTATGCCCTCCGACACTATATGTATGTTCATTGGTATTGCTGAAGATTTTTCTCTCTTTTTTGCATCTTTTTCATAAGGAATAATTGCCAGGATATGGCAAATGAAGGTGATGTAAAAACCAGAGATCAGCCCATCAACAGTCAAATCAACAAACATTTATTAAATGCTGTCTGTGTGCTAGGCATTGCTCAGCCCTGGAGATACAAAGACAAAAGTGAAACAGTCCCTGTTG
Source organism: Gymnobelideus leadbeateri (assembly GCA_011680675.1). Classification (NCBI taxonomy): domain Eukaryota; kingdom Metazoa; phylum Chordata; class Mammalia; order Diprotodontia; family Petauridae; genus Gymnobelideus; species Gymnobelideus leadbeateri. The sequence goes on from WOXC01010261.1 coordinate 66,767, forward strand.
TGAAGGAACATACATTCTTTTTTTTTTGGAGGGCAGTTGGGGTTAAGTAACTTGCCCAAGGTCACATGGCTAGGTTTTTGTTTGTTTGTGCATTAAGTGTCTGAGGCCGGATCCGAACTCAGGTCCTTCTGACTCCAGGGCTGACACTCTACTCACTGCACCACCTAGCTGCCCCTGGAACATACATTCTAAGGCCTAATTACATGTATACATATGAGTGTCTGTAGAATATACACAAAATATACACCAGATAATTTGGGGACAGGGTACACTTAGCAACTGTGGGCCCAGGGAAGGCCTGGGATTTGGAAGAAGTTGGCCCTTGAGGAAGGAGTGTATTATAGACACAGACAGCAAATACAGGATTGCATGTACAGAACACCGAATAGGCTAGCACTGCTGGGGCCACAGTTGGAAAAGGGGAATAAGGTATAAGAAGCCTGGAAAGGAAAGAGGGAACCAGACTGGGAGGAGGTTTATATGTTAAACAGTTTCTATTTTATCCTCAGAGTGACAGGAGTTTGTTGAAGTAGGGGCAGGAGGAGAGTAACTTGATCAAACTTGTGCTTTTGGAAAATAACTTTGGGAGGATGGTTTGGAATGGAGAGAGGGTTGAGACAAGGATACCTAGTAGGCTGTTGGAGTCGTCCAGACAAGAAGTTGGGGGCCTTAACTAGGGTTGTGGTTGCTTCCCTAGGAGAGGACTATGGATGTGTGGGATGAGTGCAGAGTTGATAGTGAAGGAGGATGGTGCCTAGGGAAGTTTGAGAGGGGTGTGGATTTGGGGGAGGGAGTTCTAATTTTGTCATGTTGCCTATGCAATGACTATGGAACACCCCAGTGGAAATATTCAATAGGCAATTGGTGATGGAAGACTAGAGCTCCAGAGAGACCAAGACTGGAAATTTAAGTTTTGGAGTTAAGTGTATAGATGGTCATTGAATCCATGGGAGCTGATAAGGTTACCCAGAGAGAGTGTAGAGAGAAAATGAAAGTAGGGCCCATGACAGAGCCTTGGAATACACTCACAATTACTAATCATGACATGAATAATGAATCCTTAAAGGAGACTGAGGTGGAACAACTGGAAGGGTCAAAGGAGAACTGAGTGAGAATAGTGTCTTGAAAACCCAGAGAGGTGATCAGCAATGCCAAATGCAACAGAGAGGTCAAGGGTGAGCATTCAATTTGCCAGTGAGAAGATCATTGGTAACTTCAGAGAGAGAAAGATCAATTGAATAATATGATTGGAAGCCATACTGCAGAGGTTTAAGTGGGTGAGAAGATGGGAAGTCAAGGTACATAGTATATAGCTGACTTCCTCAAAGAGTTTGGATAAAGAAAGGAAGGGAAATAGAGGATGATATTGGCAGGGAGGATAGGATCTAATGAGAGTTTTTCAAAGATGGAGATTTGTTTGTAGGTAGCAGGGAGGGAACAGATTAGAGCAGGGTATGGCAGTTGTGGTCACTACAGGAATTGGAAGGGACTCGAGTCTGATCAAGGACACATATAGAGTGGTTGGCACTGGTGAGGAGGAGAGCCATCTTTTCAGCAATTAAAAAATGCTTTTGGAAAAGCCCTGTGATTTCAGGGGGTATGTGGTGTTCCCCTTGGGGAAGCTTTCTCTGTCCACACAGATCTGCAGCTTCTGTTCACCTCATAGTTTTAGAGAGCTGACTGGGGCACTGAGAGGTTGAGGGACTTGTCCAAGGTCACACAGCCAGACTGAGTCAGAGGGAAAGAAGAAAAGGAGTGAAGGAGGGAGGGAAGAGAAAGAGAGAAAAGGAAAGAATTAATAGGGAGTGAGAACCCGAGCTATTGGAAGAGATTCTAGCCATGCTAATGGAGTTAGGTCACATAACTCAACCTGTTTGCTTATCTTTTAAGAGTTGTTTGGGGTGGCTAGGTGTCGCAGTAAGTAGAGTGCCAGCCCTGGAGTCAGAAGGACCTGAGTTCGGTTCCAGCCTCAGACACTTAACCCACACAAACAAAAACCTAGCCAAGTGACCTTGGGCAAGTTACTTAACCCCAATTGCCCTAAAAGGGGCGGCTAGGCGGCGCAGTGAGTAAGAGGGCCGGCCTCGGAATTGGGATGACCCGAGATCAAATCCGGCCTCAGAAAATGAGCACCCACACATAAATAATGACTAGCCGTGTAACCTTGAGCAAGTTACTTAACCCCAATTGCTTAAAAAAAAGAGTTGTTTGCAAGAGATACCTTCCAAAGGCCCTGACATCTTGATTTTTCCGTGACTTAAAGCCCAAAGGTCCAAAATAACTAAATCTAAGGCAGTAATAACCACAAACATTTACTAAACATCACCTGCTAGGGAAAGTTCAGACAGTCCCTTCCTACAAGGAAGTGACAACCTGCTAGGAGGCTAGGCACCACCAGTACAGATAGAGTTGATACTTGATGCTACATTTAGAGGAAGGATAAGGATCTCCCACACAGAGGAACACAGTGATCTATCTAGTGCTGTATTTGGAGCCAGAAGGTCTGGGTTCAAAGCCCAGACCTGCTACTTACAACCTGCAAGTCATCGAACCAGTTTCATAATTTATCACATGAGGGAGATTGCATTTAGGAATCTCTATGGTCCTTTGTCACAGTGTCAGTGATTATAATTGTTGAGAAAATACATGACCAAAAAAAGCTTTTCTGAGTTCAGTAATGCTTTGAATTGAGTTTGCATTTTATTAATGACAACAGTATCTACATACATTTGAGGGGGGAAAGGAGGATATGTGTACCAGATACTATTCTACCTTCAAATTCTCCAGTTTCTCCAGTTCCTTGACCATCCCAGTCAACATACTCTGGGGGCTCTGATTTATCAATGCCTCTCCTAAAATGTGGTACCCAGTGAATAGCACACCAGCCCTGGAGTCAGGAGGACCTGAGTTCAAATCCAGCCTCATATACTTGACACAATTAAAGGAAAAAAATGTGATACCCAGAACTCAAGCCAGTATGTCCCATGAGAATAAAGCAAGACTTTTCACTCTCCTTGTTCTAAAGCACTAGGACTCCCTTGATGCAACCCAAGACCATGTTAATTTTTTGGTAGCCCTCTCATACTGTTGGAGCTTGAATTCCTTGAAATTTACAGCCTAACCATGCATTACCCATCTTGTACTTAAAAACTTGGCTGTTATGAGTCCTGGTATCCATAGTGGATAGAACACTGGGCCTGGAGTCAGGAAGATCTGAGTTCAAAAATTCAGCCTCAGATACTTAGTAGTTGTTTGACCTTGAGCAAGTCACTTCACCCTGTTTGCCTTAGTTTCCTTATCTGTAAAAATGAGCTGGAGAGAAAATGGCAAGCCACTTTAGTATCTTGGCCAAGAAAACCCCCAAATGAGGTCACAAATAGACACAACTGAAATGACTAAACAACTAACTCAGACTTTATGTTTATCCCTGTCAAATTTCATTTTAATGTGTTTGACCTAGGATGTAGAGCTGGAATGACAGATGTCATCTGGTCTTGCTCCTTGGCCAAGGTCTCACTGATGTTAAGCACCAAGCTGGGATTTGAACCCAGCTGCCGTGGCACCTAACCCAGCATTCTTTGTACAATATCATTTAGCCCCTAGCCTGCCAAGATCATCTTGAATTCTTCCTCTCATTCAGCATGTTAACTATTCTTCACAACTTTGTGTCACAACTTTGTGCTGATAAGCAAGTCAGGTCCTTTCTTGAGTCATTGAGGACCACATTGAACATTGAAAGGCTAAATGTAGATCCCCGGGGTCCTCGCCTGAAGACCAGAAAATCTCTGGCTTTGGTCATTGTTGCCCCAGTTCCAGTTCTACTGAAACATGCTATCAACTAGGCCACATCTTTCCAGTTTGTCCAGAATAATTGCATGTGACTTTGTCACATGCTTTTAAAAATCTTGGTAACCTTTCCCTATAGCATTGTTTGAATTCTGCCCATCTAATACCTTGTTTCAAAGAGAAAATAAGGTTGGTCTGGCATAGCCTGGTTTTCGTGAAGCCAAGCTGGCTTTGTGATTACCACTTCCCTTTTTCAAACGTTCACTAAGCATTCCTTTAATAATATGTTTAGAATTTTTCCAGGAACTGAAGTCAAACCCACTGGGGAGTCTGCTCTTCCCTTCTTATAAACCCTGTTCTACCCCTTTTTCCCCCCAAATTGAGCTATTTGTCCTTCTCTGATCCTGTGGAGAATGGGAGAAGTGCCATGATTTCTCAGCAGCTGCATTCACCAACTGGTTTCAATGCCCTGGGCCAAAAGACTCAGATTTGTCTAGGGCTGTTAAGTACTTTCTTATTGTACCCCTAATTATCTTGGGTGTCAACTCCCTATAGAACGTTTTTTGTTCTGTCCTTAACATCCCAAAGATTGTTCTCCTTGGCCGGGAAAATCAGCAGAATAAGTGCCTCTTGGCTCCCTCTTCTAAGTGCTGTTCTTCTTGGACCCCAGTCTTTTGGCTCTAAGGTCATTGCACCCTTGGACATGATCCTTTTCATTCTTCCTTTCTTTTTAAAACAAGTCTTATTGATATCTTTCTGTTTTTATATCATGATTCTTTCTGGATATACTCTTTCTTACCTTCTCTTGTAACAAAGAAAACCAACTGCTATAGTGACCTCTTTTGATGGTGTATGTGCCATTCTCCCAGTTAGGGGCCCCTTACCTAGCTCTTGAGGAGGAGGGGTAATGGTTCCTTCTCTGTAACCATCTTTGGCTTTCCAGTCACTCAGAGTTCAGTGCCACTAAGACATGATCATTTACATCAGGGAGGTCACTGGGTATCATTCTCCTGGTTCTGCTTACTTCATTCACTTTAGCTCATACATATCGTCCCATATACCTTGAGATTCCTCATAGTTATTGTTTCTTACTGCCTGACTCTCAAAATGTGGACAGGGCGGTAGCACAGAAAGTGGTTTAGAAGCAACCGTGACGACTGCCCCCACCCCTGGCTTGGTGACCATCAGTGAGCAAGGGAGATAGTGGCTGTTAGTGGGTACAGAGCTGTCCTGGGAATCAGGAAGACCTGAGGGCAGGTGCCTCCTGCACACTTGGCTCTGTGACAGTAGAAAGTCTCTTGACTTCTCAGTGCCCTGGGCAACTCTAAGACTAGAAGCTGCAGATCCACATAGATAACGAGAATTGCCTAATGAAATTACAGGACTCTTCCCCCACTCCCCCCCACCCACCCCCACCTCCCCACCCCACCCTCACCCCACCCCCACCAAATGGTAAGCAGTTGTGTCCACCTTTCACTAAAGGCCAAGGATGGGTGTCATAACACTCCCTCTTGGTGATAATACTGGAACAAGTACTAAACTTGGAGTCAGTAGACCAGCACTTCCATTTACCAGTCATGGGGACCTTGGCTAAATCTTCAAACCACTCTGGGCCTCAGTTTCATCATCTAGAAAAGGAGGGGGTTGGCCTAGGCCAGGGGTGGGGAATCTGGTTCACTGAAGTTTGGATTCAGTCAAAGGGCTGCACCTGAGGACCTAGAGGGCCACATGTGGCCTGAATGCTACAGGTTTCCCACCCCTAGGCCCTAGATGATCTCTAAAGGTTCTGTCCAGCTCTAAATCTATGATCCTTGTGGACAAGATGAAGACATCAGGGGTAGATTACAGGTAGATGTTAAATGGGTTGACTAGAACTCGAGGTGTACTATTCACCAATGTTACCGGTGACTGTGACTTGGATGAAGGCATAAATGGTGTGCTTAGCCAATTTGCAGGTGACATGAAGCAGGGGGAAGATTGACTGAAGCACTGATGACTGAAGGCATACCAAAAAGGACGTCGACAGGCTGTAACAAGGGGCTGAATCTTGAGGAGAAAGCCAATGGGAGGATGAGCAGTGACAATGCAAAGATGTTAGTGGCCCCCACACTCACTCGAAGTCAGCAGGGCGACGAGGCCATTCCAATAGCTCATGCAACCTTGGGCTGGATTACTGGAGAAGCAGTGGCTAGAAGAAGGAAGGTGATGCTCCCCAGTCTATTCTGTTCTGGACAAACCATATCCAGAGTAGTTTGTCTCTCCACATTGAGAGTTGGCAAGCTGGAGCACATAGCAACCAGGATATTGAAGGGACTAGAAATTTGATGGGGATCATTCAGACGCCCTAGGGAAATTTAACGGGGCCCTGGTGGTATTTTCAAGTGTGTGAAACATCATTGTATGGAAGAGTTTTAATTCACTTTGCTTGGCCCTAGAGGATAGGACCAGGTACAATGTAGCCGAGTCAAATTTCCACTACTTATAAGGAAAGTCAATATGGAAGGAGTTCTTGAACTTTTTGTTGCCTTTCCACACCCATCCCACTCCATCCCCATGCCCCCCCAACAATTCTATTCATCTGAGCTCATTTCCCAAGAGACTAATCTCTGGGTCCTTCCACTGCCCCCCCACCCCCATGATTTTTGTAGGGGAGGCCCCTGTCCTACTCTAGCCACTACCACCCTCACTCTGAGGAGCCACTGTAGAACCAGAGAATGGGCCAAAAGTTACCCAAGGAGTTTCAACTCTATGGGGAAGAATCGATCACCAAGCATGTATATTAAGCCCCTCCTATGGGTGAGGGACTGTGCTAGTTCCTGGGGCCAAGAGACTTGATGGGAAGTACTACTTAAGAGTGCTGATGGACCCAGAGCTGGAGAGGATAGCTGATATACTGGATGACAAGATGTGGCATCTGATGAGGTCCTGACAGATCAGTACATTGGTCTGAGGATGCTCAGTAGAGATGTGTAACATCTTACACTGCAAGACCAAAAGTCAACCTCCCAAGTACAGGCTAAGGTTGGAGCTCAGGCAGTTTGAAAATGATTCCAGGCCTTTTCGGAGACCTCGAGGTCCCTCTAAGTCAGCAGTGTGATAGGGTTACAAAATAGCCCCTGGGAATTGCAGCATAATTGCCAGGAATAAGGAGGGGAGAACCTCCGTCCTGTGACCTCAGCAGACTGCTTCTTGAGTTCTTTGTTCACTTCTGAGCACAAGGCTTAAGAAGACCTTTGATGAGCTGAAGAGGGTCTGGAAGAAGGGACTTAGGTCCATGTCCGTATAAGCATTGATTGAAGGAGCTGGGAAGGGTTAGCCCGATGGGATGTTATAACCTTGATCAGGTGCTTGAAGGGCTATCACTGGAGGGGTATTAGATTTGTTCTGATTGACTCCTGAGAACAGAAACAAGAGTACTTATAAATTGTGGGGGTTCATTTTGGTTCACCAGCACCTCCCCGAAGTGGTGTGGACTGCTCCAAGAGGCCTTCAGGCATGAGCAGATGGATACTGGTGCAGGCAGGCTGCACCTACTGTGTGTCAGGAACCTTGGGAAATGCTGGGGATAGAAAAGAGGCAAAAGACTGTCTGCCCTCAAGGAGCTGACAGTCTAATGGATGAGCCAACTTGCAAACAAATATATACAAAGCAAAGTATATACGGGATAAACTGGAGATAGATAATAGAAGGAAAGCACTAACACTTAAGGGGATCAGGAAGGGCTTCCAGCAGATTGTGAGATTCGGTCTAAGACTTGAAGGAAGCCAGGGAACAAAGATAAGGAGGGGAAAATTTTCAGCAGTTCAAATCCAGGAGTCAGGAGATGGTGTGGTCTAGGAGTAGGGCAGCCAGGCAGGCAGCATCACTGGATGGCAGTCTGTGGGTGAGTAAGGTGTGAGAAGATGGAAGGGAGGAGGGGCCAGGTTATGAAGGGCTCTGAACTCCAGACTGAGGACCCTGGAGGTGATAGGGAGCCACCACTGGAGTTAATGGAGTAGGGGGATGGGAGATTAGGAGTGGCAAGCTGAGTGGAGGATGGCCTAGAGTGGGGAAAGACTTGAAGCAGAGAAGCCAGTGAGTCCAGATGTGGAGTGGTCTGCACCAGAGCAGGGGTAGTACCATAGATGTTTCAGAGGGAAAATCAACAAGTTTTGGCATTAGATTGGATCTGGAGGAAGAGATTGGATGGAGTTGAGGGTGACTTCTAGGTTGTAAACCTGGGGGGCTGGAAGGATGGTGGGGTCCTCAACAGGAATAAGGAAGTTAAGTAGAGGGGAGGGTTTGGAATTAGGACCAGGCTTGGGGAGGCAGCAGAGAACCTGCAGTAGCAAGGATCAGGAGGATATTGCTGTGCTCATTTGTGTGGGGACAAGGGCCAGAGGCTGACCCGAATTTCCTCTTGACCCCAGGTGTGTGGTCTAAGTGGCATACAGTATAAGTGTAAACTCGGGCAGGGCTGCCAACCTCATACAAGGCTGCCGGTTTTGCTTTTCAGGGAAACTCTCCAAGGCACAGATTGGGTCACAGTAGCCTAGGGGACAATTCAGAGTAAGCTTTTACCAATAGGAGGGCCATGGGAAGGTATGGAGCATCCTAGAGGTCAGGAGAGAGGAATAAAAAGGTGGGAGGGTCAGGAGGTGGTCAGAATCAAATTTGCCCATCTAAGATATTGTGCCTAAGGAAAGCCCTGCCTTCAGCCTAAGAATAGGTGGAGAGTGGGATTCCAGGGAAGTAGGAGCTCCCTGGGACTCCTTCCTTAAAGAAATGGACCCCTGGAAGGATAGATGTGAGCTTCCTACAGAACCTTGGGTTTCAGACTCTGTTGCCTCTGAATGGGGGAACGTATCCTGTGGTTTTTGGTAAGTGAGACAAGCAGAAAAATAATCTGAACTCTTCTGTTTGCTCCCTAGGTTCGTGTACTTCTCCCTTAAGGGCCCACAGGACACCAGCTGACAGCAGCTCCCTGTCTAATGGATAGGCCCCAGGTGAGACATGGTTCTGTTGTCCCTAAGCTCATGGCCCTCCAGGCTCATCTTCCCCCTCAGCTTCTCTTTTTCTTTTAAAAATGAGTTATTACAGGGTGGGAGGGAGGGGAGAGATGGGTAGAATATTTGGAACTCAAAATCTTGTGGAAATGAATGTTGAAGACTAAAATAAATAATCCCCCCAAATGAGTTATATTAAGCATTAGTATAACCAGTTATACTTGCTTTGCCAATTATTTCTATTTTGATCAATGACATTTAGACCATAAAGTTTTAACTCATCTTTTCAATCACTTGAAGACAGGGGTTCTTAATCTGGAATCTGTGAACTTTTAAAAAATATATTTTGATAACTATTTCAGAGTACTTGATTTTCTTTATAATACCTTTTTAAAAAAATTATACATTTAAAAAACATTCTGAGGAATCCATAGGTTTCACTGGACTGCAGAGGCTTCTAAGGTTACCTCAGTAGTTTTTCTCCATTCCTTTTCTCTCCCGCCCTGCTCTGTGTCTCTATCCCTCCCCCTTTGTCTTTCTCCCTCTCTCCCCTCTTTTTCCTGCTCACTCTCCTATTCGCTCTCTCTATCTCTCCTACCTTCCTTCCTTTCTGCCCCCCCCCCCTTTTTTTTGCTTTTTGGAGGGCAATTGGGGTTAAGTGACTTGCCCAAGGCCACCCAGCTGGTTCTTGTGTTAAGTGTCTGAGGCTAGATTTGAACTCGGGTCCTCCTGACTCCAAGGCGGGTGTTCTATTCACTGTGCCACCTAGTCATCCCCAATGCCCCCCCTTTTTAACAAATATTTATTTTCTCTTCTTTCCTCATACCACCATTGAGAAGAAAAAAACAAAACCAATCATTGTAACAGATGGCATAGTCAAGCAAAACAAACTTCTACTTTGGTCATAACTTAATCTGCATATGTACCCCCTTGTTTCTCTGTCTCAAGAGGTAGCCTGCTGGCTTCCTCATTAGGCCTTTGCAATTAGGGTTGGTCATTGCATTGATCAGAGCTCTAATTTCTTTTCAAAATTGTTCCTTTTCACAACATTGCTGCTACTGTGTAAATTGTCCTCCTGGTTCTGCTCACTTCACTTTACATCATTTCATGTAAGTCTTCCTAGGTTTCTCTAAAATCATCCTGTTTGTCATTGCACAATAGCATTCCATCACAATCATTTACCACAGCTTGTTCAGCCTTTCCCCAATTGATGGACATCCCCTCAATTTTTAATTCTTTGCCACTACAAAAAGAGCTGTTAGAAACATTTTTGTATTTATAAGTCCTTTTCTTTTTCCTTGGATCTCTTTGAAATACAAACCTAGTAGTGGTATTGCTGCATCAAAGAGTATGCACAGTTTTATAGCCCTTTGGGCATAGTTCCAAATTGCTCTCCAGAATGGTTGGTCTAGTTTACAACTCCACCAACAATGCATTAATGTGCCTTTTTTCCACATACCCTTCAATATGTGTCATTTTCCTTTTCTGTTATATTAGCCAATTTGATAGAAGTGAGATGGAACCTCAGAGTTGCTTTAATTTACATTTCTCTAATTATTAGTAATTTGTAACATTTTTTTCATGTGACTACTGATAACTTGAATTTCTTCCTTTAATAATTATCACCTCATGACCTTTGACCACTTATCTGTTGGGGAATGGCTCTTAGTCCTATACGTTTGAATCAATTCCTTTGTTAGAGAAGCATCATTGAGTTTTTCTTTTTAGCAGCTTCCATCACCAATGCCTATTTTATTCCCTGCCTGGTACTTTTGCTTCCACAGCAATAGCCTGCTCTCACGTAAGCCAAGAGATACAGTGTGGGCTGTTCTGGAGAGGCAGCCTGGCCATAAAGAAAAAGCTCCAGACTTAGAGATAGCCATGTGTCCTTGGACAAGTTTCTTCCTTCTTCTTAGCCCATTTCTTCATCTGTAAAATGGGTATGATAGTCCTTCTTGTACATGATTATCATGAGACCCAGATGCTGTAATATATCTAAATTCATTATCAAAAGATGACCTGTTATTATCTTCTCCCCTCCCCCATCCCCATTTTATAGTAAGGAAGGAAGAGCAGAGATCTAATTGACGTACCCAAGACCACAGAGCTCATTGATGCAAAGGATCGGCAATTGTGATTTTTAACTTCAGTTTTTTTTTTCACTGCTTTTCCCTCTACTGAGGTTGGCCCCTTGAGGTTAAATGACTTGCCTCAGTTTACACATCAAGTTCATGGCAGAGGCAAGTCTAGAAGACGGCCTTCTGCCTTGGCTGGTGACAGCACTGCCTCTTTCTAGGACATAGGGAGGCTTCTCCTTCACTGTCTTTCCTGCCCACTAGCCACCATTGTCAGAGTTTCTAACTGCTGGAGGCCCCTTCCTCTGCTCTCTGACATCTGCAGGCTCTGTCCTCATCCTGAGGTAAAGTTATGGAATTGCCTTTGGATCAGCAGGCACCTGTTATTCTAGGAACTGGTGACGTTCAACGATGTGGCGGTGTATCTCTCGAAGGAGGAATGGGGCCAGCTGGACCCTTCTCAGAGAACTCTCTACAAAGATGTGATGCTGGAGAATTATGGGAACGTGGTCTCACTTGGTAAGGACTTTGCCCCTCAAACACTTATCATATTAGGTCTCAGAATCAATCCATGCTTCTTAAACAGAGAAGTTAGGCTATACCCCAAGTGCACAAGAGCACGCATACACACATGCACACACACACAGATACCCAGACACACACACACAGTCTGTTTCCTGGTCCCTAACTCAAAGCCTTTGTAGCTTTCTGTAGGACCTTTCCTTCTTGCCATCAGCTCCCGAGTCCCTGCCTCACTTGGATGAGACATTGAAGTCTGATTCTAATGGAGGATATTAGGTGGAGCCCCTGGGATCGTGGATTTGGGGCTAGCCTGTGATTCTGAGAGTGAGAGTGGTTTGGCCAAAGCTGGATGAGCCAGGATTTGCACCCAGGTCATCCAACAGCAAATTGAGTGCACTCCAGATGGTGTCAGGCTGACATTGAATTGAATTGAATTGAATTGAATTGAATTGAATTGAATTGAATTGAATTGAAATTGTGTTCTAGTAGTATAGTGGCCAGTGAGCTGACCTGGCTTTAGCCACCTCCTCTGTATTGACTGATGGCCTCTGAGCAAGTCACTGCCCCTCCCTCTACTCTCCAGGCCGCTCCAGAAACTTGCATGTTGCAGAGAAGGTGCTGACTTATGTTGGGGGAGGAGTTTCCTCCCATAAAAGTTCCTTAAACCAGTGAAACTGCAAGTAGGTACATTCTTTGTCCTGTTTATAATGCGATCCTTGTACCCCAAATCATGATGCAGCTGTACCTGGAATCCTGCTGCCACTTCTGACCACCAGACCTCAGTAACAGATCTGGGGTTCAGTGTTTGTTAATTGTGAGGCCTGGGACTCTCTTCTGTTCTGATGGGCCTCATTTTCATCTGCTGTGACATTAAGGTATTCCTTGGATCTAAATAGATGGGCTTGTCAGACCCCTCTGCTTCCCCAGTGGAGTGCCTCCAGCTGCTCCTAAGCTTTTATAGGGTCCTACAGGCTCATGCACATGATCTCCCAGTCCCTCTGAACTTCTTCATCAACAGACCAAACCAGTTTGACTTTCAGTTACATGATGACTATATGGTGGCTATGAAAATGAACCATTTCCTTAAAATAGAAAAGCAAGGTAAAATTGGGAAAATTCCTTAATAGCAAACATTCCCAGTACCCATGCCCAGGCCCAACCGTATCCCTGTTTATGGTGCAGCCCATTAGAGGCCAAGCACCCAGTCCAAATGTTGGGGTAACAAGCTTGGCCATCACCACAGGAGCTACAGCCTATTTGCATGAAAGTTTCTGCTTGTCCCAGAAAGGCTGCAGCTTTTCAACCCAGCTGCTCTGCTGCTCTCTCCAGGAGCTGGGCATCTGATGAGGGTCCCTGTACAGATGGTGCCCCTGTTCATGTCAGAGAGAGGCCATCCCAGGGAGGGTGGGTGGGTAGATTGTGCCCACACTGTCCCCCATGACACATGGGGTCCCCATCTCACCTCCCAGGATCCCCAGTTTCCTTCCAAACCTTGTTCAGGAGCTGCCCCCTACAAGGGGATTTTCCTGATTCTCCCAAATGTTCTCATTCTCACTTTCTTGACCTTTCTTGGTATTACAGGATATATGCCGTGTGTTGGGTATGCATGCTGCATCCCACTCAGTAAAAAGTAAGCCCCCTGAGACCAGGGTCCCTTTCATTTTTGTTCTCATATGCCTAGCACACAGTGCCTAGCATTATTACTCGGATTGAATTAAGTTGAAAAATGTATTCACATATGAAAAACTGAAACATTCCTGAGGTGTCTTAAAGAAAGAGTCCTTTGCCAAAAGCAATGCCCTGCCCATGGTAGGAGTATAATAAATGTGAGTGCAATGGAATTGAATTCTGTAGGTCTGTGAAATGGGTGAGTTTGGTGATCATGGGCCTAGGAGAGATGTGTCTGATGCTGCCTCAGGTTTTTCATCCCAGAAAGGGGCAACTCGGTGGGAAGGAGAAGAGCCAGAAGATGTTTGTCTTAAGCAGGTATAGAGGGCGTAGGGAGGGAGGTGGAATTCTGCAGTGCCAGAGACACAGGAAGAAAGGAAGCAGCGTTGGCTCAGTCAGGCAGCAAGTATGTCTTAAGCCTTTAGGACAAGAAAGAGAAACTGAGGAAATGAACATAGGCTGGGAAGAAGCTGCACGAACATAGCCTTTCTTTTTTTGCTTTTTGGTGGGGGGAAGGTAGGGCAATTAGGGTTAAGTGACTTGCCCAAGGTCACACAGCTAGTAAGTGTTAAGTGTCTGAGGCCAGATTTGAACTCAGATCCTCCTGACTCCAGGGCCAGTGCCCTATTCACTGTGCCACCTAGCTGCCCCCAGGACCATAGCCTTCTGCAGATGGTCACACAGTCCATCAGCCAGTAAACGTTAAGTGCCAGGCTCAGTGCTAAGTCCCGAGACTACAAAGAAGGAGAAAGGGGAGCCGCCACATGTAAGCAGCTTTGTACAGACAAGCTGTTCATAGGATGAAGTGCAAAGAGACAAGGTGCTAGAATTAAGAGCTTCCTATAGAAGGTAGGATTTTAGGCTGGACTTAAAAGGTAGCCAAGCAGCAGAGCTGAGGAGGGGGAGAATTCCTGGGAAAATGCATGAAGTAGGGAGTAGTGTCTCACTGGACCTCAGAGTAAAGGGAGGGAGGAAGGTATAAAAAGCCTAGAAAGGTGTACCTTATAAAGGACTTTGACCACTAAACAGAATTTTTATACTTGATCCTGGAGGTGATAGGGAGCCTAGGCAGGGGCCTAGGCTTTAGTTTTACTTTGACAGCTGAGTGGAGGATGATCTGGGGTGGGGGGGAAGCTGAGACAGGCACCTCTACCAGCAGCTATGGCCCTAGTCTGGACATGAGGTGATGAGGGCCTGCACTGGGGTGGGAGTAGTGTCAGAGGAGAGGAAGGGACAAATTACCGAGGTAGAATGAATGGGCCTTGGCAACAGATTAGATAAGCAAGTGAGAGAGAGCAAGATAGAGGAAGGAATCCCTGAAATAGCGGTTGGTAAAGAAAGGCACATCAGGTGGAAGAAGCATTGTGTGGTGCCAGTTACATGGGATCTTATCATTAGACACAGTCCTAAACCTCCCAAGCCCACATCAGTTTTCATTGCCAAGGTCATGTTCTCCTCTCTGTTTCTGCTCAGTGCTGGCCATCCTTTAGGCACTCACACGTTCCTGCTCTTGGAGCGAGATACTCTCAAGGGATGGATACAGTTCTTCCTCAGAGAAGTTCATGTTCTAATGTACACATTTCTCCCAGATGGAACCCATTATAAGATGCCTGTCTCAACACCTCCCCCACCTCATTAGGCTTAATTGCCCTGGATCCCTTTCCTCTGGCCCGCCCTATCCTTCTTCCTTAGGTCTTATTCTCTCACAGCCTCCATTCCTGTCGAAAGACTGGAGGAAATTCTTAGCTGGTGATCTCTGCACTTGGTCAGGGTGTATCACCCTTTCCCCTGGTCACTCATCTCCTCTTTCTTCATTCCACCAACTTCTCACTTAGTTATTCCCTTCCATAAAAGGTATTGATTCTCTAAGGGAGTTTGAGGATTTTGTCTATAGAGTATTATCATTTCAACTTTTCTTCCTTCTCTTCTGATTTTTTAAGGTCCCCTTAATTGTTGAGCCTCTTAGGTCTATTTTGGGTGCCCTTGGCTTTGTTTATTCTTTTTTTTTTAATTTTAAACAAATGCTTTATTAACTTCTGGTTTACACCATTCATTTCTGCCAGATTTTGAGTTACAATTTTCCCCCATTTTTCCCCTACCCACCATCCCAGAATAGCAGTCCTACAAGATATCCCCTCATCCAATCTGCTCTCTCCCATGCCTTCTCCCATACCCCCTTTGACTTTTCCATTAGAGCAAGATGGATCTCTGTGCCACAATGACTGCACATCTTATCTCTCTATTACAAGCAAAAGAGTATTAATATTAGTATTTATATATATTTGAAACATTTAATGTTATGACCTCGAATTTCAGATCCATTTCCTTCCTCCCTTGTCACCCATTCCCTCTTGGGAGATAAGTAATTCAGTATATGTTGTACATGTCTAGCTATGCAAAACATTATCATAGTAGATATGTTGTACAAGGCTGCTTATAATTCCCTCCCACTCATCCCACCCCCACCTGGTCCATTCCCTACATGATCCTGTCCCTCTTCTATAGTGGGTACTTCCAACCTCCCCTCCCCCCAAGGATGCCCTCCCATCCATCATCCCTCCTCTCATCCCTCCTCTCATCCCTCTTCCCCCTATTCTGCTGTAGGTTGAGATATCCCATTTAGTATATATGTCATTCTCTCCCTGAACCAAATTCAATGAGAATGTGGTTTTGCCTTTTTTGCCTTCCTATTCTCCCCCTCCCTTGCAACCACTTCCTCTTGCTTCTTCTACATGAGATAGTTTACCCTACCCTGTCTTTCCCCATCTCCTCTTGCCACTTTCCTCTCTCACCTCATAATTTCATCCCTTGAGTATTCTCCCTTCCCAACAAATTCAGCCTATGCCCTCTATCCATATATAACTGTAACCATTTACACACACATTCACATATGTATTCATATGACCACACACCCTTCTTCCATTATTTTCATAGTGAGAAAGATATCATCAGTCACAGTTATTGCTTTTCCATATAGGAATGTAAATAGTTCAACTTTGATAAGTTCCTTTGATTTCTTTTCCCTGATTACCTTCTCAGGCATCTCTTCCTTCTTGTGTCTGGATGTCAAATTTTCTATTCAATTCTGGTTTTTTCCTCAAGAATGCTTGAAATTCCTCTATTCCACTGAATGACCATATTTTCCCCTGAAACAAAATACTCAGTTTTGCAGGGTAGGTGACCCTTGGGTTCATTCCCAGCTCTTTTGCCCTCTGGAATATCATATTCCATGCCCTTCGATCCCTCAGTGTAGAAGCTGCCAGGTCCTGGGCTATTCTGATTGTGTTTCCACAATATTGAAATTGTTTCTTCCTGGCTGCTTGTAGTATTTTCTCCTGATCTGGGGATTCTGGAACCTGGCTATAATATTCCTGGGAGTTTTCTTTTTGGGATCTTTTTCAGGAGGTGATCTGTGGATTCTTTCAACCTCTATTTGCCCTCTGGATCTAAAACATCAGGGCAATTTTCCTTGAGAATTTCTTGAAGGGTGATTTCTAGGTTCTTTCTTTGATCATGGCTTTCAGGTAGTCCAATAATTTTTAAATTGTCTCTCCTGGATCTATTTTCCAGGTCAGTGGTTTTTCCCATGAGATGTTTCACATTGCCTTCTAATCTTTCATTTGTTTGGATCTGCTTAACAGCATCTTGATTTCTCATAAAGTCATTAGCTTCCATTTGCTCCAGTCTAACTCTGAAGGAATGAATCTCCTCAGTGATTCTTTTTCCATCTGGCAAATTCGACTTTTTAAGGCATTCTTCTCCTCATTGCCCTTTTGGGCCTCCTTTGCCATTTGAGTTAGTCTATTTTTTAAGGTGCTGTTTTCCTCAGTCAGGCTGTTGACCCTCATTTCATACTTTTCCTGCATCCTTCTCTTTTCTCTTTCCAATTTTTCCTCCACTTCTCTTATTTGATTTTTAAAGTCCTTCTTAAGGTCCTCTATGGCCTGCAACCCGCTCATGTTTTCCCCTGGGGCTTTTGGAGCAGGACTTCTGACCTCACAGTCCTTTTCCCCGCTCTATGCCCCCAAAATAGGAGTCTAGGGTTGCATTTTTCTGTTTCCTTTGCCTTGGCATGTTGCTGCTTAATTGCTTGACTTTTGGGCTTGTTGCCACACTATGGCTTTAAGGCCAGATAGAGGAATTTTCGTCCCGAACGTGTGGGGGGCAACTTCCGTTTCTGGCAAGCTGTAAACCCACCCACGACTTCCACCCTAGATCACAATCCAGATCCAGGAGGGTTAAAGCAAGAGTGATTACCCCCCAAGACTGATCGCTGGATCTCCCTACGATTTGCAGGCTGGGAGCTGGAAATGCCTCTGAAAACTACCAAATGGTGTGTCTCCTCAGTGGCTTCTAGCCCCCAGGGGAGGGAGCTGACGCATTCCCCCAAGTACAGGTCCCAAAGTCCATAGGACACTAACCTCTTACTTTGTCCTAGGCATGTCTATGTTGATAATTCTGGAGTCGCCACAGCTCCTGGTGTTCTGGGGTTCCTCCAGCTGGCTGCTGGCCCTGCCACCCTGGGGCTAAAACCTCGGCTCACGCGGACCTGGGCTCGGCTCGGCTCCCTGCGCTCTTGCGCACTGTGCTCTGCCAGGTCCCAGACCACTGTGCTGGTCCTTCCTGCAGGGCTGCTGGGCTGTCCTCAGTGGGAGGTTAGCTTCTCTGTGTCGTTCTGTGGGTGCTGGGGCTCCAGAAGTTGTTCAGAGTCCCCTTTTACATAGTTGGGGGGAATCTGGGGGCAGAGTGGCTTGGATGAGCTGTTTCTACTCTGCCATCTTGGCTCCGCCCCCTGGCTTTGTTTATTCTTTTACCCCACATAGCTTTTTTTTTTTTATTTTTTTTTTTTGTTTTTGCTTTTTGGAGGGCAGTCGGGGTTAAGTAACTTGCCCAAGTCACACGGCTAGGTTTTTGGGTTTTTTTGTGCGTGCGTTAAGTGTCTGAGGCCGGATCCAAACTCAGGTCCTTCTGACTCCAGGGCCGGCGCTCTACTCACTGCGCCACCTAGCCGCCCCCACATAGCTTTTTTTTTAAGCAAAAGCTCATCAGTGACTGAAATGATTTCTGTACTTAGCCTTGTCTTGATCATTATATGTATTTATTTACTTTCTTGTGTTTCTTTTGTTTGGAGTGTTGGTGAGTTGATTCATCACTCCTCTCTGGAAGGTGCTGCTGGTGCTTTGAAGGAATGCCTGAAATGAAGCCCCATTCATTTGGATTGTGACCTGAGGCCCTTTTTATAATCTGCTCTCATTCTCTTCTCCGATTTCTCTTCTAAACAGAATGATCCTGGTTTCTCCAAAAGATCTCTCCTTCATATTTCCAGATCTTTCTTCTGGCTGTTTGAATAGTGTATTCATGATTGAAACTGTGAAATACGCCCTGAAATTAGAGATAGGAGGTCTCCTCAAACCCCTCTGCCCTATCCCCATCCAACTTCGGATTTGAACAATACTTTGTTATCTCTATTCAGAAGTTCTGGACAAAACTTTTTCTGTTATATCCTGCAAATTCAGCTCTCCTTATTTTCCTTTCTGGTATACCTATGATTCTTAACTTAGCTCTTCACATCCTATTTGAAAACAGGGCAGTCTACTGTAGGAAGGAGGAGAATTTGGAACTCAAAATTTTTTTAAAAGACTGTTAAAAATAAATGATACAATTTTTAAAAAAGAAAGATATTAGGGCAGTCACTTTGACTGATGTTGAGTTCTTGTGTTCTAATGTTGTTGGACTTTCTCTTCTGCCAGTATTAAATAAATACTGTTAAGTATTTTTGTGTTACAAACCTGTTGTTCTTTCTCTTTGAGCCTCTCTTTCCTTAAAGATTCACCATCACGTGTCCAGTTTTTCCTATTCTGCTGTTTGTAGTTTTGAAATTTTTTTGTTGAGAGTTCTGATTTATATCCTAAATCCGTTCCTAATTTCTTATTTTGAAAATGTTCTTTCTCTTTTGAACCATTCTGGAATTTCTTGCTATTGGTTGCATGATCTCTTGGGCATCCACAGGATTCCTTTTCATTGGGTAATTTGGGTTCATTTTCCTTTAGTTATACAGCGCTTGTGCCTAGTGTTCTGGCCTCTTTTTTAATTGATACTCACTTTCATTCTGACACTTAGGACCCTTTCTGTTGATTTAGCTACTTGTAAGTGAGTTTCTATTCAACCTTTCTCACTTACCTCCCAGTACTGCCCAGACCAGACCACCAAGGCTGGCTGTCATCTTGCTGTTGGGTATGAAGGTTGTCTGGGCCTGGCTCACTGCCCAGAGTAAACCCCACGGGGACAGCTGGGTTTTTTCAATCTGCCACCAGAGTCTCTCTCCTGTGCTTATCCTCCTTTCCATTTACCTTCATGTTCTAATGAAATTTCTCCTGGAATAATAACCTCTCAACTGTTTTCTATGCATTTTCCGTGCTCTCTGCTCTCTCAGCCATCATTCACATCCCTGCTTGGATGGTCTTAATGTGCAGGTCTAAATAATAAAAATAATAAGTAATAAAAATAATTTTTAAATGCTTTTATTAGGCACCTACTATATACCAGGTATCATGCTAGGGATACAAATACAAAGAATGAAACCATTCTGAAGCTTGGGAACTTACATTGTAACTGCTTGAGATCACACAGCTATTAAGTATCTGGTAGGACTCAAACTCATGTCTTCCTGACTCCAAGCCCAGAGCTTTATCCTCCATGCCACAGTGCCTGCCTGTTGTTAGATCTCTATTGCTAAGCATAGCTCACCACATGTAATGTTTTCTTACCATAAATGTTTGTTAAATTTGATTCATTTGGGTGACTTGGATAATACATATGTCAAAGAGGAAGCTAATCTAGTAGGGAAAGTGCTGCGTAGACCTCATTCACCCTTATACAACTCAGAGTAATGCAGAGTTGGAAATGGGCAGCTTCTGTAAGCCCCTTGAGGGCAGGGCAGGGCCTGGCTTTTGCCTCTTTTTGTATCCTCAGCACTTAGTGCAATGCCTGGCACATAGCAGGGAGTTAATAAATGTTAATCGATTGATGTTCCCCGTTTGTCCCATTCCCTGGAAGGGAATTCTCCCAGGTTGCTGGTACAGGCCTTCTCATCTATTTGGTTTTGCCATTCTCTGAGCCAGGCAGACAAACTCATTAGTTTTCTGTGCCCAGCGCATTCCCTTCTAGCTGCCTCTTTCCTCTTTCTTTTAATAAGCTGCTCCAAAAACACCTGAGCTCCCTTGAGCTTGTCTCTCAGTAGCTCCCTCAGTCCTTCTGCCTGTCTGCTTTGTCCAGGTAGCCACTGTAATGGGAAGGGACATGTTATAGATGGGGAGCAGCAGACAGGCTGGCATGGCAAGGCTGGACCATAGAGGCATGGTGTGGCCAGCTTAGGAAGGTGGACACAAAACATACTGGGAAGGACTTGAAGTTCCAAACAGAGCAGTTTCTTTCCTCACACTTGCAGTGGGGGAGCCCCTGGAGCCTATTGAGCAGAGTTGGTGACATGGTGAGACAGGAGTCTGAGCAAAATCATATTGGCAGACTAATGGACGCTGGGCTAGAGAGGGGAGAGACTAGACGTGCGGCTGCCTCTTAGGATGCTGTTAGCAATCGTACAGGGGGGAGGCTGTAGAGGCCCTAATGAACATGGTCACAGAATGAGAGAAACGCATGGATGAGGTAGAGTCTATAAGACTTAGCAACTGACTGGCTGGGGACCAGAGGATGGGGATGGAGGAGGACAGGGCAGGAGTCAAGGGTCGTAACTGGGCTGGGGGCCTCATTGACTTGAAGAATGTGGTGCCTTTGACAGAAATAGGGGAATTTAGGAGGGGTGGCTTTAGGGAGAAAGATCATGAGTTCTATATTTGCCATGTTGGCAAATACCTCTGAATGCACAAAGGAATGTGGGACCGCAGTTGGAGATGTGGACCTAGGGCTCAAGAGTCAGATTAGGGCTAGATGTGTGGGTATGGGAGTCTTCATCATAGAGATGCTAGTTGAAACGTTGGGAGCTGATGAGATCACCAAGAGACAAGAGGGAAAGGCCCAGGGCAAAGCCCTGGAGTCCATCCATGCCTAAGGAGTAGAATATAGTTGGTGGGCCAGCAAAGAAGATTGAGGATTAATTGGTTAGGTCAGCAGAGAGCCACTACAGTGCAATGCCATGCAGACCCAGGGAGGATAGAAAAGTCAACAGGCTTTGGAGAGGTCAAGAAGGTCAAGGCTCAAGAAAAGGCCATTCGACTTACCAGTAAAAACCACCAATCCTGGCGACTTTAGAGAGAGCAATTTCACTTGAGGGACTGGAATGGAAGCTAAAATGCAGGGGGTAGAAATGAATGGGAGGTGAGAAAGAGGAAGCAATTAATATAGGCAGTATGTGTGGGTGTGGGTGGGTGGGTAGGTGGTCTTCCCCCATTAGGATATTGGATTTAAGCTCCTTGTGGGTAGGGATTGCCTTTCTTTGTATCCCTCCCCCTCAGCACAGTGCCTGGTACATAGTAAGTGCCTAAGAAATATGTTTCCTTCCTTCCTTTTCCGGAAATTTACCTGTGACAGAAGGAAAGCTCTAGAGTGATCACATGGGGGGGTGGTGAGGGGCTTCATGGCTCTCTTCTTTTCACATGAGCAGGTCTTTCTGCTTGCAAACCCGAAGTGATCTCCCAGCTGGAGCAAGGACAAATGCCATGGGACCCAGATCTGCAGGGAATGAGAGACGATCAGACCACCTGGCCTGGTGAGTGAGGCAGTGATGTCAACCCCCACTCCCCCCCAGCATTACTGAGTGCCATAGGCTTGCCGGAGCTAGGTGCTATGGCATACAAACCAAGGAAGCTTAAATCTTGGCCCCAGCAGAAAGCTGTGAGGTCTAATTAAGAAAGTGAAATTGGGTGGTAGGTGGAGGGAGCTGTGTGACCTTGGGGAAATCATTTTCAATCTGGGCCTCACTCTTCATCTGTAGAACAAGGCAGTTGGACCAGATGATTTCTCATGTTTCTTTTGGCCCTAATAGTGTCTAAGATAGTATCATTTCTCTCTCTCCTCCATAATAAGAAGCACCATTGATGTAGTGACTGGAGAATTGGCATCAGAATCAGGAAGGTCTGGGTCCAAGGGCCTCCTCTGACCTGTCCTGGCTGTGTGACCCTGGGCCAGCCCTTCATCTTTCCCCAGACATTGGTAGAGGAGGTTGTCCTCTCTGAGGACTCAGTTCCCTATACTGATGAAACCACAGGTCTGAGCTAAAAAAAAAATCACATAGTTTAAATCGTTGAAAAACATGGGTCAGAGAACAGAACACTTTGTCTGAAGGTATGTGTTACATGCTACAGATAAGGAATGCCAGAAGGATTTGAAGAGGAGAGCTGTGTGTGGGCCAGAGCCCCTGAGGGGAGCCTGTTGAGGAGGTGGGGCTTCAGTTGGGTCTCAAAGAGAGGCTCCATTCTAGTTCTCTGAGCTGCTAGGAGGCCGAGAGGCTGGCAATGTGGACAGTGAGCAGGTGGGTGTAGATGTGGGGGCACTCCTGAACTCCCTTCTTGAGGACACCTCTTCCAAGGACACATCTTTCCAAACTCTGCAGGGTCTGTTTTTTCATACCTCCTATAGGTAGACATTCCTCTTTCCACTCATAATGCCAAGTAGTTATTCCTGCTTCCTGCCTTGGCCCCCAGCCCCTAAGCAGACTTCATGTCCATAGTCTTTGACAGGAAGGAAAGCCTGTGCCAGCTCCACCTATTACCTTATTGTATTGTCTGCCCTGTTTCCCCCCAGTTCCACTTCTCTGTATGGCTCGAGAGGCCATATGGGCAGCTGCCTGGCTTTGAGAGAAAACCACTGCGGCATTCTGCTTCAGTGTTTTCTTCCAATGTAGTTTTAATGTTCTGCTGGGACAAAGTCAGAGTGAGCCCCTTTACAAAGTAGACTTTGATGGAGGGCAGGGCATGTGTTGGGCGAGCCACCAATGAATCCTAAGAAATTGAATGCAAAACAACTTAGACACCAATCAGTTTTCATATAGGAGGGGGCTATTAAAGCTCTTGCCAGGGAACATGGAGTTTGCTGCACCCACCCCCCCAAACTCTGCCTTCTGGCCAAGTGCTGAAGTATAAGGTTGCTGAGAAAACCAGGGGAGGAAGAGGCAGTTTCACAGTTGAAGGAATATCATGCAGGGGTGTTTGGTCCCTTGATGAACAGAACACAGATTCACTAGGGCAGTCAGAGCTAGAAGTCAGGTATTAGAAGCTGGAAGAAGGCTTCTTAGGAGGAAAAGAAAATCTTTTTCTTAAAACAGGATAAGGAAGAAAAGCCAAGGTTTGCTTCAGTACTGATGGTCAAATCGGTGAGTTTTAGTGGAGCTATCTGGGTGTTTATAGTTCTTCAAATTTGACTTTAAAATGTTTCTTACCTTTGAAATTGCCAAGATCAGTAATAATTCCATATTTACAAAGCTAATTTAAGAAGAGAGGCTTTTGTTTAGGATTGAAGAAAGAGCAGAAGTGAATGTTGGGAAGGTCATCTGATCTAGCCTAGACCCCAAACATGGCTTTAGGCTTCCAACATCCCCACCTACCTTCTGCCTAAAGGCCTTCTGTAATGTGTGTCCCCCCCCCTCCCAAAACAGCACATTCAGTATGTGTAGAATTTGTTTCTAGCTAGGCCTCTCACATCCTTTACCCATGCAGTTAGTTTTCTTTTAATTCAAATTAAGTATTTCACATTTATCCTTATCTAATCTTCATCTTAGATTGAGGTCACTATTCTAACTATTAAGAGCTTTTTGGACCCTGGGTCTTTCATTCCATATTCCACATAGCTGTGCTTTCTAACTTTGTGTCATTTGCCAATTTCACAAGCCTGCCATATGGTACCTTCATCAAATTCACTGATAAAAGTGTTGGACAGAATTGTGCAGAGGCTAGATCCCTGTGGCACTACATCAAAGATATACCCCCAGATTGTCATCTGACAATTTGACATCCATCCAGTAATCACCGTCCTCTGGGTCTGGGCACTTAGCCAGCTCCTCATCCATTTAACAGCATAATCATCCAGTCTATAGGTTTCCATGTTGGCCACAATCTTTTCATGACCTAGTCCCTCAAATGCCTTGCTGAAACCTAGATAATCTCACCTTCACTACAGAGAACAGGTGATGATTGTATTTTGTTCTTTTCATTTCAGATGATGGACCTGAGAAGGGTGACATGGAATCTCTTCATAATCGGGAAATATCTAACAATGAATCTCGGTGGATTTTGTTGGCAGGGATCCCTAGGGATCAAGGCAGCAACCTTGTAAAACCCTCTGCCTATCTTAGCAGCTTAGAGGGGCCCCAACAAAACCCCGCAGAGAAGAGGTTGAGGTACTCCCCTTCACAGCCCCTAGGTACCAGGCTTATGACTGTCACCCCCAGGAAGAGAGTCACAGAGGAGAAAAGCCATGAGTCCTGTGGATGGGAGTGGAGCTGTGAGCCAAACTGCCATCCCATTACCCATGAGGGAGATCTGATGAGGGAGCAGCCCCAGAGTTATGATTCATATAAGCATACCCTCAAGCAAAATTCAGAATGCGTGAGATACATGAGAAATCATAGGACTGAGAAACCCTATAAATGTAATGAATGTGGGAAAGCCTTCAGCAGAAGCTCACATCTCATTCGACATCAGAGTATTCATAATTCAGAAAAGCCCTATGAGTGTAATGAATGTGGCAAAGCCTTTAGTCAGAGATCATCTCTTATCGGACATCAAAAAATTCACAGTGGAGAGAAGCCCTATAAATGTAATGAATGTGGGATTGCCTTCATCTGGAGTTCACACCTCATTCAACATCAAAAAATTCATAGTGGAGAGAAACCCTATGAGTGTACTGAATGTGGGAAAGCCTTCAGTAGGAACTCATACCTTATCGGACATCAGAGAATTCATAGTGGCGAGAAACCCTATAAGTGTAATGAATGTGGGAAAACTTTCAGGTGGAGATCAGCTCTTAATCATCATCATAGTATTCATAATGGAGAAAAACCCTATGAATGCAATGAATGTGGGAAAGCCTTTGGGGGGAGATCACACCTGATTCGGCATCATAGAATCCATAGCGGAGAGAAACCCTATGAATGTAATGAATGTGAAAAAGCCTTCAGTAGGAACTCACATCTTATTCGACATCAGAAAGTTCACAGTGGAGAGAAATTCTGTGAATGTGATTAATGCAGGAGAGACTTCACTCAACTGGCAGAATTTATAGTGTATTCCATTATCTTCAATGAAGAGAAATGCTGTCATTGAAAAATACTTTAGGTAGAACTCAGACTTTAATGCCTGTTAAAATATGCATCATGGAGAAAAATCCTAACTGTCTTGAACAAGAGACTTCCAGGGAATTAGCTCCCCCCAAATTCCTTAAACAAAAACTATTGGGATATGACAAAATTAACCCCTCAGAATAAGAAGATGAAGGCTGAAGCCATTACTACCACTACCAGAAAGGAGGTAGAGAAGGGAGCAAGGCCTGGAGCTGTTAACCCTGGGACTAAGACCAAAGGGTCCAAGAAGGAGATTGAGCTGTTGCCAAGGCCTGCTATGTAGCTAGGCCAAAAAGCAAGAAAAAGTGAAAGGGAAGATCCCCTTTTGGGCAGCAGCAGATCACAGGCTGGTAACATCTGATAGCAACTACTGTACCTGGACTAGGGCTGGAATTAGAGAATCATAGATGGAATTGGAAGCGACGTTGGAGTAGAAAACTGCCCTCATTTTACAGATAAGGAGACTGAGATTCCAAGGAAATTGAAGGACTTTTCCAGAGCTAGGATTGGAACGCAAGTCCTCTTATCCCAAATCCATTAATCTTCTCTCAATTCTGACCCCCCCACTGAAGGAGAAGGAAAGAGGGTCACCTTAAGGCTCAAGTTATTCAAAGTAGGAAAAATATTAAATTAACAAAGGAAAGAATAATATTGTCCAATAGTTACCAAGCCAGAGAACTGGATTTGTTTTTTAAATTTTCAAAATAAAAGAACCAAGGGACAAAATGAAGACAGATATGCCAACAAATCAGTGCCACAAATACTGGGAAAATAAATTGGATGATCACATTAAAGGAAGGTTCTAATTCAGCCACAAAAAAAGCCAAGGAAGGGGATAGAGGAAAAATGTAAAGCAAAGATAGGGACCGACCTTGTGACTTTGTTGGCATAGGTCAGGAAACTCCCTTTACCAATGCAGATTGGATTGGTAAATTCCCTCTCTGCACTTTATAGTCTTAAGAGATTTACCTCAAATACTTTTCCAGCCTCACACAGCTATTTGGTGTCAGAGGTAGGATTGAATCCATATCTCAGTAGCCCTCAGACCATCTCTCTGTATAATCCTCCAGTGGTTCTCAAGCTTTTTGGTCTCAAGGACCCCTTTATACTTTTAAAAATCATTGAGGACTCCTCCCCTCCAGAAAGCTTTTATGTGGGTTATATTTATCAAATCTGACCATTTTAGGAATTAAAATGTTTTATTATCATGAAGCTAGTTTTGACCTCATGCATACCCTGAAATGGTTTCGGGGACACTCAGAGATTTGCCCTATCGTACTTTGAGAAGCACTGCAACTACTACTCCATGCTGCCTCTCAATGCAAAAGAACACAGAAAATTAAAACGACAAGAAAAGCAAAAATCATCTGAGCAAAGTTCAATGGATAATAATAGTTAACATTTGTTTATTATTTTATACTAAATTTCATCTGATCCACAACAGACCTTTCAAGGCAGTGTGAGTAGGTAAAAAAGACTGAATTTTGGATACCTCAATTAAAGCTTTTGATATTCAACTAGCTAAGTGACCACAGACAAATCACCTAGTCTTCCAGAGCTTCAGATTCTCATATAATGGTATCTGCAGTATCTATCTCATACTATTGAGGAGCAAATGAAATAATATGTAAATGTTATGCAAATAACATTCACAAACTAAAGTGACATAAGAATGTCAGCTGTCATTATTCTGACCATATAGTCTATATTACCTTAGCCCAATCTTACAGAGGAAGGCACAGCATCCTAGAAGTCAAATGACTTGCCCAAGGTTGCACAGCTAGTAAGCGGAAGGGTCTCAAAGCCATGTCCTCCAACTCCAAATCGAATGTTTTTTTCTCTACAGATGACATGATGTCTTCCAACACAGTTGTAAGACATGCATCTGCCTTTCCTTCCAATACAATTGGATAAGTCCAAAAAGTAGTTAAAGGTTTGGCAGATAAATGCTCTCTGAAGGTATCACCAGAAAAACAAAAAACCGGCTCCATTTGTGATGAACTAATTGGAGTTATTTAATTAATTGATAGAATTAATTCTATTAATTAAATCTGTTCTAAAGGAACTAATTAATAGAATAGTCACAAACAGGCATCCCTGTGCAGTTGTGCAGAATGGGGGGCATCAGCATGAAAACATCCCATGTTCACATCCAGAAGACATGTAATTTATTGAATTTCAGAATGGTGAAGAAGAAAAAAATTTCAGGCACGGATCAAAATCTCCAAATTTCTCAGCCACAAAAAGGGGGAAATGGCAAAAATTTTAAAAGAATAGGCTTAAATCTGAAAGTTATATTTCCTACCTCTACAAATTTGGACATTTTATTTGAAGGTATAAAAATAATATTAAGCAATCAGGATAACTTCAAAGAATTTGGCCAAAGTTCACCATTGAAAAGTCCAAACAAATAGTTGATACAGGATAATTTTAATATGGTTATATATAGTTGATTGCACAGCAAAATGATTAAGACTTTATAAGGAGAAATATAAACATTTCCTTCTGACATTTTAAAAAATGTAATGAAAAAGAGAAGAGTTAAACTGTTTAGGGTTTTTGTTTTTTGGGGAACAAAAAGTTATTTTAAATTGCTAAGAAATAAAGGAAGGGAAAAAGGAAAAGAGCCAATGGTTCCTAAAGCAAAGCTTATCTATTTAATAAAAAGAGAATCAAGTCACAGGGAATTATACAGTTAGTGGTTTAACAGACAAACATTGATTTATTAGTAGAAGTGGTTACAGAGAAATAAGTAGAGATTACTTCCAGACAACATTGAGAAGAAAAATAGAAAAAGTGATGCTAGAGACAAATTCAATGTAATACTTAGTGATGTTACATGTTAAGGATCTGAATTCTCCTATTAAAAGGGATAGTGTTATAGAATAGATTTTTTTAAAGTACATAACTTGCAATGCAAAATAATGGCAGTAGACAGAAATTTGAAATCTTGGTTTAAAATATGCAACTTCAAGTGTAAGAATAGGAACAGTGGTAATGATGATATAAAAGAATTTTAATTCCAGTTGGAATACCTTGAGACAGGTAAGAGGGTTATGTAATGCTGAAAGGGACATTTACCAAATCAGAGAAATGGATTTGTTTTTAAATTTTTTCAATATAAAAGAACCAAGGAACAAAGTGAAGACAAATAAGTCAATTTTTAAAGATTATTGGCATCACAAGAAGAATCCAATGAAAGATACAGTTGGCAACTTTGACACTCCATTATTATTAGACTATGACATCTAGAATAAAGAAATCACAGGTCTAAATGCTTATTTAAATTATCTAGTATGTAGTGGAATAAGTGGAAGAAATAGGAAATACACATTTTTTTTCAAGTTGCAAATGAAACTCACAAAGTGATTATTTACTTGGGTACTGATTGGCTAAAATGGGTCCCTTTCTAAAAAGCAGAAATTTTATTCATGCATGTATGTATATATGTATGCATATTTATGTGTATATACACATGTATGTATACATATATACACAATATTTTCATATCATAATTGCAAGAAAATTAAAAATAATTGCACTATCATTGGGGACAAGGTGAATAGGGAAACTAAGATTATAACTTAGAAGTAAGGTGCTTATATGCCCTGAGGGTGAGTCAGAGAAGGAGTTCAGAAGGCAGTTTTAGGGTTACCCTTGCCAAAAAGCCCTGGACAAACCAAACATCTAGTCAGGGTTGAACTATGCCCAACCTCCACAATACTACCTGTGACTAGAGTTGGGGAGTCTCATAGTTTCACAGGATCTCCAAGTTGGGAGGGACCTCCCAATTCTTTATGTGTGATCTCACACGAGTACCCTTCACCTCCTCAGTTGGGGAGCGCCTCAGGTTCCTCCTCCATAAAATAAAGAAGTTTGTAGTCCCTTCCAGATCTAGGATATATGTACTAACTAAGTATTCAATATATTTGCATTCCGTATATTAGCTCTCTTGACATTCTACCCACAGGGAGATCATGACATGCTTTTTTATTCCTTTAGCCAATCAGATGGCATGAACTCCATATTCTTCACCATTTTGGTTGTCCTCTGGACAGTTATCCCTGTCCTTCCTAAAATGTGGTGCCCAGAACTAACCATAGTATTCCAGATGTAGTCTGAGCAGGGTGCACAGTACAATGAGACCTCCCTAGTCCTGCACACTGGGGCTCCCCATTGGAATAGAAGTTCCTTTTTTGTTGCCTTTCCTGTCTTTGTATGCCTAGTGCTTAGCATAGTGCCTGATGTAAGCCAGATGCTTAATAGATGCTTATTGAATTGAATCTTAATGCATTAAGATTACATTAACTTCTGTCTAGGGATTCTTCCCCATCTTGTACTTATGATGTTGATTTTTTGAATCCAAGAGTATGACTTTGCATTTCTCCCTATTCAGTTTCATCTTGCTCATTTTAGCCCAAGAATCTAGCCTATTGAAACTTTATTGGAGCCTGGCACTTGCCATTCATTGTGTTGTGTTAGGTATTTCGCCCAGCTTTGTGTTATTGGCAGATCTGATAAGCATGCCCATCTATTCCTTAATCTCAAAGCACTGATTAAAATGTTAGGCATCACAGGACCTACTACATACCTTTGAGGCGCTCCACTTTCCAAATTGACATGGAGCCATCAATGAGTACTCTGCAGTTCCATATCCATCCATACTAGCACCTAGCCAGCTCACTTTTCCACAAAGTTAGTACCAGAGACAGGCTAAATTTTAGTCACTGAAATCTAGGAAAATTGTATTTCCCAATCAACCAGTCTACTAATCCTGTTGAGAGAGAGAGAGAGAGAGAGAAAGGACATGAGGTTAGTTTGGCATGAACTATTATTGGGAAAAAAACATTCTGGCTCTTTGTGATGATTTACTCCCATCATGAACCATTCCTTCAATAATATAAAATTTTCCAGGGGTCAAAGTCAAACATGGCTTACAGTTGGCAAACTCCTCTTCATCATGATTCAGGTATTACTGATAGTGGCTCAGGCATTTCATCTTTCAGTCCTGGAGGATGTGATTCATCTGGGCCAGGTGGTTTAGACTTCCCAAGAGCAGCTAGGGGGCTCACTTACTATCTCATTCCTTTGTCTACCTTTGCACTCCTTACTAACCATATTTGTTCTGATCTCAATCCAGAGAAGTCAGAAACAAAGGAATAATCCAGCAGCTCTGACTTCTTTCTGTTGTCTGTCATTGGCTCATCCATCTTGTCCCTTCTTGGTTCATCTTTTCCCCAATAAAGCTTAAAATTAAACAAAAAGAAACCCCAAACCTTTTTATTCTCCATGACTTCAAAACAACCATCGCTAACAACTCTTCTTACAAGACCATGACATACTTTTGTATTTATCCTCTGCTGTTTGCTTTTGTTTCTGTCTTCTGTCCAAGCCTTTCTGGAAATCTGTTGGTTTACCCGTGCATGCACACTGGTCTCTTTAGATTGGTCCCCCTTTTCTTTACTGGAATTGTTTCTGTTTGGCTCTTCAGAATTTCATTCTTGAGAACTGACTTACCATAGAGAATTTTAGACCATAGGATCTTACTTAACATTTCTTTGAATCCTCTGAAATAGCTAGTCCTGGAATCTAAGGTACATGTCATTGTGTGCCGGTGTAGGATATGTGTCCGTGCCTGGCTTTCCTCCCTGTCACAAATTCTAGTATAAGACAATCATTCCACCTTTCCCTCTCCACCCTGCCCCCCCCCCCAACTAACAGCCAGATACTCTTTTTCGTGAGACTTGTGCCCAAAAAGAGACATTTCCCTCATTGAATTTTCTACCCTTTGTGGTATGAAATATCATGCAGGCATGTCAAGAAATCATTACTTACCCTGCTTTTCAGAGAGAATCCCCATCTGTCCGGAAAATTGACCCCCCATTGCTTCTATAACTGTGGCAGCTGGGTAGCACAATGGATAGAGTACTGGGCTTGAAACCAGCAAGACTCATCTTCCTGAGTTCAAATCTGGCCTTAGACACTTACTAGCAGTGTGACCCTGGGCAAGTCACTTCACCCTTTTTGCCTCAGTTTCCTTATCTGTAAAAGAAGCTGGAGAAGGAAATGGCAAGCCGTTTTAATATCCCTGCCAAGAAAACCCCAAATGGGGTCACAATGAGCCAGACACAACTGAAAAAAATGACTGAACAACATTTCTATAGCTTGGCTTGTGATATTTCCCAAATTCACCTATTTCCTCCTTCTGTTTAGGTGGTCTGTAGTATACAGTATGACAATATTACTTCTTTTCTTTGTTAATAACCCAAATGCTCTCCACCATCTCTTCCTCCTGTCTAGTAACCTTTCTTCCATAGCCGTTGGTCCTTGTTCTGTTTTTTATCTTAGAATTAGCCTTTATTGGCATGGCCCTTGTGGCAAAGGTGCATCTCTGCTGTCATCACCACCATAGATTCTCTTTAGTGGCATAGAGCAGTGGTGCTCCCCAAAGGCCATGAAATGACCTAGACAACCACAAATTAATATTATTTATGTCACATCATACTTTTATTCCTTTTGTTAAACATTTCCCAATTACATTTGAGTCTGGTTGAGGTAGCACAGCTGAGTTTGACCCCTCTGGCATAGAGAACACCAGCAGGCATCCCTCATTACAAGAGAGAATTGGTTCCAGTTGCTTTTCTACCACCTTCTCCAGAACATAGTCTGAGAACTAATTGTAGTGGCGAGAATTAGGAAGCCCTGAGTTCATATCCCACATAGCTTTGTGGCCACAGGCAAAGTCAACGTGGATGTGCTTGTTTTCTTCCAAATAGAGATAATACCTTAGTACCGACCTTCCTGGGTGATTATGAGGATGAAATGAAGTCTATGTAAAAGACTACATTTTGTCTGAGGATAGGGGTGGGGAGAAGGAAGACTGTTGAAGCCTAAGGATGTCAGGACACTCAAGCAAAACCAAGCACTAACCAGAAATTCTGGCTGCCCACAGGCTCTTGTTTCCAGCCAGGCCTGATGCTCACTTATAGATAGCCCCAACTAGAAAACTCCTAGCATTTAGTATTAATTCAGTGGAACCCACTTATGCCACTCACCAAATAATGCACATTTGAGGAAACCCTAGGAAAGGCAGAAATGAGACCAGAACAGGCTAACTCAACATGAGAAAACTAAATGGAACAATGTCCTCTCTGTCACTATAGGCTCTTTGTAGCTGGGCCTGTCTCAGATCTGCCAGGGACAGCAATGAGGAAACAGCATAAGAAAGGTAGGAACTGGATCCAGAGGCACTGTCCTTCCTGGTTGGAAAGTATTGGGTTTTTCTCAATTCCTGGGGCATGGTGTCTCCAGAGGGAATCACAGAAGCAAGACGAAAAGAATCCCCAAACCACTTCATGGATTGTTTGGGCTAAGCATACATGTTATGCTGAGTATTACATAAAGAATCCATGGTCTTCCTGCCAGAAGTTAACATCCACAGATGGAGAGATGGTGAAATGTTTACCCTCCATATGCTAAAATAGGAAAACCACTTAACCTAGAAGAAAGAACTAGAACCATTTTGGGATAATTCTGACCTTATTTGTTACTTGGAAAAGATAGGCTATAATTGAAATGGTTATAGAAAGTTTTGAGAATTATGAAAAACATAAATAGAAAGGTAAGTCTATTGCAAAACAAAGTCACAAGATAAATTCAAAGGCCAATTATATATGCATACATTTTTAGGAAGACAACATGTAATCTATTAATGTCTCACAGTTAGTCTTAAATTACTTTCATTGTAATAACTCCGTGAGATAAATAGCATCTTTCCTTATTTCATAGATGAGTAAACTGAGAATAAGTGATTTATCTGGGCTGGGTATCGAGCTAGGGATTGGCATTGAACTTGGGATTTCATTGATATAGGGAGTCCGTGGTGAGGAAAACTCCATCTACCTATGCAAGTTGAGACCTTTCTCTGTAGCCTACAGTGTCATAGAGTTGCCTAGAGCCCTCCTCCTCCTCCTCCTCCTCCTTCTTCCCTGATTAAAAGTAATCACCATAAGTTATTGATGCACTTTCTCCAGCCCTCCCCCTCAAACCCTCTGGGGAACTTGACAGAACTGGTTTGAGAAAGAATAGAAAATGAGGAAAGGTATTTTAAATTTGAAAAAAAAATGATAGTGCCCAGGTTAATTTAATGTCTCATGTGCTGGACTTGTTTCCATGACACTCTCTATCCATCTCATCCTCCACTCTCCCCTTCTTTTGCCTTTGATCCTTCCCAACATCAGGGTATTTTCCAATGAGTCTTGTCTTCTCATTATGTGGCCAAAGTATTTCAGCTTCAGTATTTGACCTTCCAGCAAATAACCTGAATTAATTTCTTTAAGTATCAACTGGTTTGACCTTCTTGCTGTCTAAGGGATTCTCAAAAGCCTTTTCCAGCACCACAATTTAAAAGTGTCGATTCTTCAGCTTTTCCTTATAGTCCAACTCTCACAACCATACACTGCTACTAGAAAAACCATAGCTTTGACTATATGGACCTTGGCAACAAGGTGATGATGTCTGTGGTTTTGAAATCTGACACTGCTTCTATTTCTTCTCCCTCTATTTGCCAGAAAATGATGGGACCAGTTGCCAAGATTTTTTTTTATGTTAAGCTTCAAGCTAGCTTTTACACTCTCCCCTTTCACCCTCATCAAGAGGTTTCTTAATTCCTCTTCATGTTCTGCCATCAGAGTGGTGTTGTCTGCATATCTGAAATTGTTGATGTTTCTCCTAGCAACCTTAATCCTGGCTTTTGATTCCTCCAGCCTGGTATTTCACATGATATACTCTGCATATGAGTTAAATAAATAAGGTAACAATATACAACCTCCTTTTCCAATCTTAAACAAATCAGTTGTTCTGTTTGGTTCTAACCATTGCTTCTTGGCCCGCATACAGGTTCCTCAGGAGACAAGTAAGATGATCTGTTAGTCCCATCTCTTTGAGGACTTGCCACATTTTGTTGTGATCCACACAGTCAAAGGCTTTAGTGTAGCCAATGAAGCAGAAATAGATGTTTTTCTTGAGCTCTTTTGTTTCTCCATAATCCAGCAAAATGTTGGCAATTTGGTCTCTAATTCCTCTGACTTCAAAAACCAGCCTACTCTTCTGGCAACTCTGGGCTCACATATTGCTGAAGCCTAGTTTGCAGTATCTTAAGCATAATCCTGCTGGCTTGTGAAACGAGCACAATTGTTAGGCAATTTGAACATTCCTTGGCATTGCCCTTCTTTAGGATTGGGACATAAACTGATCTTTCCAATCCACTGGTCAATGTTCAGTTTTCCAAACTTGCTGGTGTATTGAGCGCAGCCCTTTAACAGCATCATCTTTTAGGGTTTTAAATAGCTCAGCTGGAATTCCATTACCACCATTAGCCTTATTGTTTGTAATGCTTTCTAAGGCCCACTTGATTTCATTTTCTAGGGTGCTCCCCCAGTAGGGGCAAATAATTAAGTCTGAATGGGACCAAAAGGTTTCTTTACAGAGTCCTAATTTATTTTTTTTAAATTGATTTGTTTATTTACTTTTAGTTTACAACACTTAGTTCCACAGTCCCTTGAGTTTCAAATTTCCTCCCCCTCCCTTGCCTCCCCCCCCACCCATGGAGGCATGCATTCAAATATAGGATCTACAGATATCTTCACATTAATCATTAGTCAGGTTGTAAAGAAGGATTATAACTGATGGAATGATCAGTGGGAAAGAGGAAACAAAACAAAGCAAGAAAAAGAAACAGAGCAAGTAGTTTGCTTCAATCTGCCTTCAGACTCCACAGCTCTTTCTTTGGATGTGGGTATTTCTTTTGATCATGAGTCTTTTGGAGTTGTCTTATCACCTTACATTGCTGAGAGGAGCCCAGTCTACTGAAGTTAGCCGTCACACATACGTTGTGTCTGTGATTGTGTACATATTTCTCCTGGTTCTGCTCTTCTTGCTCAGCATCAGTTTATATAAGTCTCTCCAGGTTATTATGAAGTCTGTCTGCTCCTCATTTCATATAGCACAGTAGTATTCTATTACATTCATATACCACAACTTGTTCAGCCATTCCCCAAGGGATGGGCATCCCCTTGATTTCCAATTCTTTGCCACCACAAAAAGAGTTGCTATAAAGATTTTTGTACATACAGGTCCTCCTCCCACTTCTCTGATCTCTTTGGTATACAACCCTAGAAATGGTATTGCTGGGTCAAAGGGTATGCACTTATTTATAGTGCATACCCTTTGGGCATGGTTCCAGATTGCTCTCCAGAATGGTTGGATCAGTTCACAACTCCACTAACAAATGCATTAGTGTTCCAATTTTTCCACATCCTCTCCAGCATTTATCATTTTCCTGTTTTATCATCTTAGCCAATCTGGCTGGTGAGATGTGGTACCTCAGAGTTGTTTTGATTTGCATTTTAGAGTCTTAATTTCACATTAGCAGTTATTTGACTATGTATCACAGGGTCGGGATTTAACCCATTTATTTCACTTTGAACATGCACTTCCTTTCTCCCTTTCCTACTTCTTTCCCCTGTCCCCCATTAAACAATTAAAGAGAAAGAAATGCATTACAACTGCAGTCTTACAAATCAAATTCTCATTTGGCCATGTCCAAAACTGTAGGTGTCATTCTGCATTTTAATCCTCCAGAATCCTAATTTGTCACTGTATTGTTCGGAATTTGGGAGTCTTTCAAAATTGTCTTTTTCTATAATGTCATTCTCTGAATTTTTCTCCTAGTTCTAATCACTTCACTCTCATGAGTCTTACAAATGTTTTTAGAACCTGTCTGTTTCATCATTTCTTATGGTGCAGTAGTATTCCATTACATTCACATACAACAGTTGGTTTGGCCATTTTTTATAATCAGCACTTAATAAAAAAAAACTTTTCAGAATATAATCAGTTCTCCTAACTTTTATATATGAAAATGAATAGGAAGAAGTCTGGAAATCACCTATGTTTTCTTTTATGTACCTGCAAAAGCATCCAGTACCTAAAGGTCATTAGTTCACATTAAATATTGTGAACTAACAAAGCTATTGAACTAATTCTTCTTGGAGCAATGATTGATGTTTCTAGGTTGGGTTTCTGCCAGGAAGTTATCACCTGGGATCATAGGATCCTAGATGAAGATCTGGAAGGAAACTAAGAGGCCATATATTCCCCACTCCATTTTACAGAGAAGGAAACTGAGACCCAAGGAGGAAAAGGGACTTGTCTGACATCACAAAGGTAGAACTGAGCTGAGATTTGAATCTAGATCCTCTGACTCCAGAACCAGGATTTTCCACACTGCCCCATGTTTTTGAATTTCTTTTTCCTTCATTTAAACCCCTCCCCACTATTATTTATTCATAACATCCTTTTTTAAAAATTGAGTTCCAAATTCTCTCATTCCCTCTTCCACCTACTGAGAAAGCATACATGTGAAACTATGCAAAACATATTTCCATATTAGCCATGCCCATTCCTCAAAAAAAAATAAAGTTAAAAACAATTCTGCTTCAATCTGCATTCAGACTCCCATCAGTTCTTTCTCTGTAAGTGGATAGGATTTTTCATCATTAGTCTTTTGGAATTGTCTTGGATCATTGTATCACTGAAAATAACTAAGTCATTCATAGTTGATCATCCTACAGTATTGCTGTTACTATGTACAATGTTCTAGTTCTGCTCACTTCATTTTGCATCAGTTCATATAAATCTTCCCAGGTTTTTCTGAAAACATCCTGCTTATCATTTCTCTCTCTCTTTCTAAATAATAGTTTATATTTTCCCCAATTACATATAAAGACATTTTTAATGTTCATTTTAAAAAAATTCTGAGTTCCAAAGTTTCTCTCTCCCTCTCTTGCCTCCCCCATTTCTAAGATAGTAAACAATTTGGTGTGGATTATCTAAAACATTTCAATATTAGTCATGTTATCAAAGAATACATACACCCAAAGAGAAAAAAATGCAGAAAGTTAAAAATAGTGTGCTTCAGTCTTCATTCAAACACCATAAGTTCTGTCTCTGGAGGCAGATAGCATTTTTCATCATGAGTTCTTTGGGATTGTCCATTGTATTGCCAAGAATAGCAAAGTCCTTCACAGTTGAGTATCATACAATATTGCTGCTACTGTGTACAATGTTCTCCTCACTTCACTTTATATCAGTTCATATAAGTCTTCCCAGATTTTTCTGAAAGTATCCTGCTCATAATTTCTTATGGCACAATCATATTCCATTCTGCTCATATACCACAACTTGTTCAGCCATTCCCCAGTCGATAGGCATCTTCTCAATTTCTAATTGTTTGCCACTACAAAAAATGCTGCTATGAATATTTTTATACAAATAGGTCCTTTTCCCTTTTCTTTGGTCTCTTTGGGATAGACCTCCAATAGTCCACCAATAGTGAATATGTTCCAATTGTTCCAGCTCCCCTCCAACATTTGTCATTTTCCTTTTCTGCCATGTGAGCCAATCTGATAGGTGTCTTCATTCATTTTCAAAGCTGATCATTGCCTTATTTAAATAAACCTTAATGCTTTCATCAGATACTAGCCCCAATTTTGACTGACTCGATAGTATCAAATGCAGTAGACTTGGGGAAACTGGTGCCCAGAGAGGAAAGTGACTTGAACTGTCAGGTTTCTTCTTTCCTTCTTTCTTCCTTCCTTCTTTCTTTCTTTTCCCTTTTTCTTTCTTTCTTTCCTTTCTTCCTTCCTTTTTTATTTTGTGGGGCCAGGGGAAAGTTCTGTAAAGAGTTTTCTTGGGGATTTTAAAATTTAAACCTGACTTCCATATTGACAGAGAAGTTAACAATGATGGTGGCTTGAAATCAACACCCCCACTTTCTATAATATGAATCTGCTTTAAAACAAATCTTTTCTCTTTGAAAATTTTTAGGTGGAGTGATCAAGGCTATAAAAGTTATCCAGTGGTTTTGGAACAGAAATTTGATACAGCTTCCCTTGTTCATAACTCCCAAAGAGAGTGAGGTTTGCTTAAAGCACTTGGGGCAGAATATTTTTCACAGTGAGCAAATAGTCGCAAAAGCAGTGAGTTCAAATGATTTCTAAATCTGAGGAGACTTTTTCAGCAAAAAAATTGCAAATTTCTGGTTCTACTAATGATTTTTTTTTCAAGAATTGCCCTTCAACATCTGTCCTCTTAATGTGTCCTTTCTTTGCTAGCTTCTGCTTTCATGGTCCCATTTTCTTGGTCATTTGTCTACACACAATGCAATTTCTGTATGAAGTTGTGTACTGTTCACCAACTCCCCTTTCCTTCAAGAATAAAAACCTTCAAACACCTGGAAATGACCTAGGCTTGATTTTTTCTCCCTTTAAACTTCTCTGTAGTTTATGGTTCCCTTCCTAGACTCTTTTTTTTTTTCTTACAGCCTCTCATGTCTGGAATCAGCACACTTCTGCATTTCATTGGCTGAAGTCCTTCCTTTCATTCAAGATAACCAACCCACCAGGCCCGGCATCTGCAGTGAAGTCTACCTAGACCTCCCCTTTAACTGCATCCCCCACAAAGTAATCTCTCCATCCCCACATTTCTCATAGCACTTTGTTTAGATTTATTCTTTGCCCCACACCAGGATCACTGACTCGAAGCTAGAATGGACTAAGTCCAATCTCCCCATTTTACAGATGAAGGAAACAGGCTGGAGAGGCTATGTGCCTAAGGTTGTACATGTAGTAAGTGGAGAAGGGATTTGAACTCAGATTCTCTTGCTCATAAATCCACCATTCTTTCCATTGTGCCATGTTCTTCTGTCCCTTATCCAGGGACCCTGGCTCACAATCTTACAGGACAGGCCCCCTCTCCCCAATGGGAACCTTGTTACCACTGAGGTAAATTCACCTGGTCCCTATAATGATGGCATCCAATTAATGGTATGCTGGTATTTAACAACCAGCTCTCCTCCCAACAATGTACTCCCAACACACTTTTCTCCATCATTTTCTTAAATCTAGACAACCAACAAAACAATAAATCAAGCCATAATTTGTAGCTAGTTCTAGAACACCCCAACAAAACTTAATAAATGTTTCACTAATGCTAACCCTTCAGACTCATTCTATACACTTTATTAACTCTGTGCTTATTTGTCCCCTTGCTTTACTTCCCAATCTCTTCCCTAATCACTGCCATCCAGAACTGCTGCCTGGGAAGGCATCTTTTTTTTCTCCCACCCTTCCCCTTCATTCCAATCCAGCTTGGCCCTGTCGTTCCCTAACCCAGAGCCTCCCTCAATCCCCAGTGTGCCCAAGTATTTGGAACAAATTCCTCCTCTCGGGTCAGCTAGGTGGCTTAGTGAATAGAGCACTGGCCCTGGAGTCAGGAAG
The DNA here is from genome assembly GCA_011680675.1 of Gymnobelideus leadbeateri. Lineage (NCBI taxonomy): Eukaryota > Metazoa > Chordata > Mammalia > Diprotodontia > Petauridae > Gymnobelideus > Gymnobelideus leadbeateri. The sequence goes on from WOXC01010261.1 coordinate 106,431, forward strand.
ACCTGAGTTCAAATCCGGCCTCAGACCTAACACACACAAAACTAGCCTTGGGCAAGTCAGTTAACCCCAATTGTCCCTCCAAAAAGCAAAAGCAAAAAAAAATTCCTTCTCATCCACCAAAGTACCTTGGTTCACACCTTCCATTTTTTCCTTAAGGACCCCCCCCCCCCACTTCCTTTGGCACCTCTCCAGCAATGACTACTCCTGGAATGCATAAACCCTCTTTTAAAGGGCCAGAGGTTAGGTGTGCAGTGAAGGGAATGCTGGGAACGTGTTGCCTGGTTTTGCTTAATTGACAACTTTGTTCTAAGGATTTCTAGCCATAAGGGACCTTGGAGGCCAATCTAGTCCAATCCTCAAATTTTCAGAGGAAAGACATGAAAGGGGGTGGTTAGGTGGCACCGTGAATTATTATTATTATTATTAAGTTTTTTCTTTTATATCATATTTCTTTTTGAATATATAGCTCTCTTCTCCTACTGGAAGAATCATTTCTTGTAACAAAGATTAAAAAGGAAAATGCAAAAATCAACCAATCAATAAGCATTTTATTAAGTGTCTACTGTGTGTCAGGCACTGTGCTAAGCATTGAGGATACAAAAAGAGGCAAAAGACAGTCACTACCCTCAAGGAGCTCACAGTCTAATAGAGGAGACAACAAACAATATACAAACAAGTTATATACAGGATAAATAGGAAATAATTAACAAGAGAGATTAAGGGGGTTTGGGGAAGGCTTCTTGTAGGAGGCAGTGCCAGAAGTAGTGTCAGAAGAGAAAAGGGAAAATATTCAAGAGATGTTACAAAGGTGAAATTGATAGACATTGGCAACAAATTTGATGGGAGGGGGGTGGTGAGGGGGAGAGAAGAGGGGCACAGAGAATGAGAGATAGTGAGGAAGCCAGGATGACTCCTACTTTGTGAGCCTCCGGACTGGGAGGATAGTGTTACTCTCTAGAGTAACAGGGAAGGGAGAAGTGAGTTTAGGGGATACAATGATGAGTTCAGTTTGAGACATAGTGACTTTAAGATATTTATCAGACTTGCAGTTTGAGATGTCTGAAAGGGAGCTGAAGATGTGAAACTGGAGATCAGAAAAGAGTTTGGGGGCAGAAAAGGTAGATGTGAGAATCATCAATATAGAGATGCTCGTTAAACCCACAGGAGTAGATGAGATCACCAAGTGAAGTAGTATAGGAGAAGAGAAGAGGGCTCAGGACAGAGCCCTGAGGGACACTTATGGTTAGAGGGCATGTTCTACAGGAGGGTCCAGAAAAAGAGACAGAGAAGGAGCAGCCAGATAAGTAGGAGAACAAGGGGTGTCCCAAGACATATGCAATATCCCATAGCCCGCCAAAAAGCCTAACGGCTCTCTCAGGTTTAGCAATGTATGCAGCATTCCGCACCCACTGTCCCCCACTTCCTCGGCCGGCCAAGCGTGCGAGGGGGACGACGAGCGAGACTCGGAGACCTCCGAGGCGTCCTAGAGAGGCAGCGGAAGTGGCGGGCCGGCCTACGCAGCCCAAGGGGGCGGTCGCTTGGGGGTGGGGCCGCACTTCCGGCCCCGCCATCGTCCGTCCGCTCGGGCCGGTCGCAGGTGAGTGCGCCTGGGCGGGCTCGCTGCCTCTGCCTTCCTCTTTTTTTCTTTACTTCTTTCTTTCCTTCCTTCCTTCCTTCCTCCCCCCTCTTCCCTTCATTTTCCCCTGCCCCTTCCTCCTTCCCTCCCTCCCTCCGACTCTTCCTGTCCCGTGTCCCGGCCGGGGGCCATGTAATCGTCACCAGCGGCCCCCCTCCTATTGTCCAGTACCTTGCCTGGTAACGGCCCCGCTCTGGCAACCAGGCAGTCAGCAGGCGCCTACTGTGTGCTGGCACTGGGCTCAGACGGTATGAGGTGTGGGTGCCAGTCCTTCCTCTGCCGCTGATGCCCTGCGTGACCTTGAGCAAATCACTCCTTCCTGGGCCTCAGGTTCCCCCTCTGTAAAATGAAAGGGTTAGACTAGATGGCCTGTGAGAGCCTTTCCACTTTTAGATCTAGGATCCTAGGTGTGACCTTGGGCAAGTCACTTCCTTTCTCTGGGCCTCAGTAAAATAACTAGACTAGATAGTCTTTGAGGTCATCCCTTTCAACTTTAGATCTGTGACCCCATTAGGGACCTTGAACAAGTCACTTTCTCAGCTTAGACCTCAGTTTCCCCCCTGTGTAAAATAAAGGAGTTGGACTAGCTGGCCTCTTAGGCCCTGTCTAGCCCCAGAGCTATGATGCTATGTGTTACCTTGGGCAAGTGATTTCATCTCCTTGGGCCTCAGTGTCCCCATCTGTAAAATAAGGGAATTAGACTAAGCTGGTCGGTCTCAGGTCCCTTCTGGTTACGAGGGTCTGTGTTTCTGTATTTGGTAAAAGCCTTTCATATGTGAGGCTCTGATGAAGGTTGGGAACCTCTAGAGGTAGCATTGGTGATTTAGGGGAAAGTGGGTAAAAGAGAAAAGAAACCAGACTCCTTGTCTCAATGAAAACAGGAAACTATTCCTAATCTGAAAGAACAGATGTTGGGTTTGATTTGGTTTAATATTTCAAAGCCATTAACACAGCTTTCCTTGTAGGGCCCTGAGTTCACACACCCCACTGATTAAAGTGTCAGGCAGTTTCCAGGGTACCACAGGCCATTCCCCTACCTCCTTATTGTGGCGCTAAAGTGTTTGCCTCTTTTTTTTTTCTTCTGAAGTTGAACATTTTCTTTTCCAGATTGACACCTTATATAGAATGCTAAGTCCAGAAAATGGTTTTACTCTAGTTTTTTTGCTTTCAAAATTTTTTAAAAATTAATTTTTTTTAAACATCCCCTTTCTTTCCCATTATATTCCTCCCCCACTCAGAGAGCCATTCCCTCATGAGGAGTGGTGATGGGGGACAGGGAGAAGCACTCCACATTTTGCTATAATCTCAAGTTTGTTCCTGGTTCTCATGAACTACTGAAAACTAAGAGATAAAGCAATGTAAAGGTTAAGGCTTGACCTTATGGCTCTATTTTAAACTATAATTAATAGACACTTAAAGTTGCCTGAATAAGTACATCAAACTGTCTTTTAAATAATCAAATTTTTGTAAATCAGCAAAGTAATTTTACCCCTCTGCAGTTCAGAAAGTATTGTATACACATTTTCAATTTTCTTTTAATAAAGAGGGGAAATAGGCCCATGGGACTTTGCTGAGACTTTTCAGTTTTGAGGAAATGTTCCATTTCGGAGGTGAGAAGGTAATAATCATTATAAGAAGAAGAGCCCTCTCAGCATTGTCTCGGATGACGCCAAATGAGAGAAATTGAGTGAGCTGGACCAGATAGCCCTTATGGTATTGAACTTAAGAAGCAAGTGTTAGGAATGTAAGCAACACCTTGACAGATTGATGGAATGAGGCAAAGTTTTGGTTTTGACATAATGACCTGAGATCTGGGGTCCAGACCACCAAGCCAACCTATTAGAGAGGCCCTCTTCTCTTTCTGCATGTTCCAGATAAACCTTTCTGCTTAGGCCCCCAGGCCTCCATTCTCCGTGTTACCCAGAAAGCCTTGCTCTGGGCAGTAATGGAAGCTGACAAGTGGACCCCATTCCTGAGTGATAGAAACCAGCACTAACCAGAAACATATGGAATCATTCCTTCACCTCTGAAAGGACGGTTGTCTCTTCTCCCCTTTATTGAGTGGCAGGCTGGATCACAGTGGCATTAAGTGCCTACTATGTGTTAGGCAGTGGGGACAGAGAGAGATTAAATAATCTACCCTCAGGGAGCTTACATTCTCTCAGGACCATGAAGTGCAGTGGGGAGAGGAAGCCCTGAGTTCAAATCCCAAGTCAGACACTTATTACTGGCCATGGGAAGAGCTCTGGGTAGGTCACTTTCTGTCTGTCTGCTTAACTTCCCTTATGTGTAAAATGGCGGGAGGAACAGCCCCTGTCTCTCAGGGTGTTAGGATCAAATGAGATTATATTTGTAAAGTGCTTTATAGACCTTGAGTACTATATAAATGTACACTGCTGTTATTGTTACTGTTCATAATAATTGGGTAAGATAAACTGGTTTGACCTTAAGTGGAAAGAGCATTGGCTCTGGAGTCAAAGGACCCAGGTTCAAATCCCACCTCTGATGCTTAGTAGCTGTGTGACCTTGGGCAAGTCACTTTGCTTTTCTGGGTTTCACCTGTAAAATGAAGGAGCCAGACTAGATGGCCCTTGAGGTACCTTCCAGCTCTAGTTCTAGGGCCCTATGAGGATCTAACAGAGAACAGGGGGCACTTAATGGTTGCTCCCTGAGGGCAGACTATTTCATCTCTCTCTTTCAGACCCTGGTGCCTAACATGTAGTAGGCACTTAATGCCACTGTGATCCAGTCTGCCACTCAGTAAAGGGGAGAGCAGACAGCTTTCCCTTCAGAGGTGAAGGAACACACCCTGTGTTATGCAGCTCCCCAGTTTCTGTCAGCGATAGATTGTAACATCCAGGAATGGGGTCCACTTGTCAGCTTCCCCAGGGTAGAGATGGCAGGGTCTGAAAGACCAGTTTTTAGCAGCTATCAGATTTTTGCCTAAGGCCAGCCCTACCACTTCCCCCATTTATTTCAGAAAATGGGGCTTGGAAAGGCTAGAGTCCCATGACCTGGCCTATTCCATTGTCCTGTCCGAGAAGAGGGGCAGTTGAGTATTTCTCTCCTGGGATTCTAACATCTGGCCATCTGGTGTTTGGTGACGGTCCAGCTCCGGGTCTTTTTTCCTTCCTCCTCTGGTATGCTGCTGACAGCACTGTTCCCCCCTTCATCTACCATCCATAGAGAAGTCTGAGGGAGGTTCCACAGGCCTCACTGACTTAGCTTCAGCTACATGCTACAAATAAGCATGTGCCAGGGGCTGCCCCTTGCTCCTTTTACAGAGCTGAATGTTGAGCAAAGATTTTCGGAAAGACTACTTCACTGATCCCTGATCCCCTTGCAAAGGCACACTTGATGATGCCCTTTCTGGTGGCTTCCAGTGGTCCTCTGTACCTATCTGCTTCTTTGTTCCCCACTGAAAGAATGTCGTGGGCACACCAGGCATTCAGGAGTAACTCCTATCAGAACAGGTAAGGGGGTGCTAGGAGGGCCTCTTCCTTGGTTTCCCAGAATACTCTGGTGACAGAGGGGGCATCCAGGGCTCCCCAGGGGAACCATAGGGCTGGACTGATCTAACTCTTGGTTCTTTTGTCTTCCCACAGTTCCGGTTTTCTTTCTCACCCTACCCAAGAGGGCCCAGGAGGAAAGGTGATGGCAGCTCCATTCATGACACTCAGGTCTCAGGTGAATTGTGGCTTCCTCTGTCCTTCCTCAGTTTTCCAGTTTGCCTCAATCTCTCATGTCCCTTCTAGGGGCCTGAGCACCAATCCCCTCTCCCAGCAGCTTGGACAGTGTAATATCATTGATTATCATTATTTTGGGAATGTGCCTTTACAAATGGTTATCCCCATTTTTCACATGAGGTTCAGGCAGACTGAATGGCTTGACTGAGACTGTACAGCAGAGGTGTGGCAGAAAAAGGCTAGGGGGCATAAGCCCACTGTCTCTGTTGCCTTTTCTGGCACGGCTTAATGCTGCCACCCATACACACGGCTGCATGTTCCTCTCTGGTCTCTAACACCCTGCCTTCGCCCTTCCTGTGGGGTCATGGTGGGGGTTGTCTTTGATGTTTTAGGAGGCGGTGACATTTGAGGATGTGGCAGTGTATTTCACTGAGGAGGAATGGGATCGATTACACCCTGGTCAGAGGACTCTCTATCGGGATGTGATGCTGGAGAATTACGTGAACGTCACCTCACTCGGTAAGGGCTGTCTGTTTCCTGACTCAGAAGCTGTCCTGGGCCTCCAGATTTATTAATAGTTGTAAAGACAAGTAGGCAGTTTGCATTTCCCTGCCATCAGATGTTACAAAGCTCTGGCAGAACCAATACTGTTTGCATTTTAAAGACAAGCAACCACTGAAAAGAGTATCCGGGGGCATTATATGGGCCTTGAGGGCCCCTGCAGGGGACCCTGTACTGCTGGTCCTCTCCAGGGTGGTGGGGTAGGCAATAGATCTTCTCCCTGACACTCCCCAGCCATGTAACCCTACATGGACAAATCAGTTAATGTTTCTGAGCCTCAGTTTCCTCATCTATAAAATGGAGATCATACATGTAGAATCTACCTCCTAGGGTGGGTATGAGTCTCAAATCACATAATTATGTAAAGGCCCTTGGCAAAAAAAAGTACTAGGTAGATACCATAGATACCATGCTCTAAAGGAGTAATTAGCAAGCTGTCTACTAGTGGGGTTTTTCCAAAAGATTAGTTAGAACAAATCATCCAAAATTAGAACCCCAAGTGTCCAATCAACCTAGATTACAGAACCTCCAGAAGAAGCCAAAAGCTGTGGTACCTGAAAACAGTCTGGTGACGGGTGGCATTGGCCAGACTTCTTGTGCCACACGCTATTATCAATTCCAAATGCATTGGTGGTCTGAGTAGTTTTAAATATCATTGGCAGTCTAAAAGTAAATATTGCTTTACTAATTACAGGGAGGAAAAACTGTAGCAATTTAATAAAGATGTTAGAAGTTACAATGGATGGATTTGATTATATAAATTAAACATTTTTTTCTACAACAAAAAGCAATGCATCTGGAATAAAAAGAAAGAAAGCAGTTAACATTTCCATAACTCTTTTACATATTATCTCCTTTGGTCCTCAGACAGCAGCCCTCTGGTAGGTATCTCCATTTTACAGATGAGAAGACTGAGGTAGTCAGGTCCAGTTACTTGCTCAAGAGTCACATCCAGCTAATATTAGGGTTCAAACTCAAGTCTTCCTGATTCCAAGTCCACCTCTTTATCCACTCTGCCACCTCTAAACTTTTTTTTGGTGGGGGGGGGCAATTGGGGTTAAGTGACTTGCCCAAAGTCACATGGCTAGTTTTTTGTGTGTGTTAAGTGTCTGAGGCCGGACTTGAACTCAGGTCCTCCTGACTCTGGGCCCAGTGCTCTATTCACTGCACCACTTAGCCACCCCAACCTCTAAACTTTTTAATGGAAGTTTATGATTTCAGTTAAAACTGAAACCTTCCATATTAACTCTCTGTACTCTGTCATTTTCTTTTCTTTTTCTTTTTTTTTTTTTTTGAGGGGGGAAAGCAGAGTAATTGGGGTTAACTGACTTGCCTAAGGTCACACGGCTAGGCTTTTGTCTGTGTGTGCATTAAGTGTCTGAGGCCGGATCTGAACTCAGGTCCTTCTGACTCCAGGGCCAACGCTCTACTCACTGTGCCACCTAGCCGCCCTGCCCCCCATTTTCTACATTATGTTGTTCTCCAGCCTCCATTAAAACCTGATTCCAGTGCTGCCTCATGGCACAGAGGTAACCCAGGTTCCCTAAGGAAGGCTGCTTCTCTGAAAAGGCCAGAGTAGAGGCCCAGGGGCAGATTGTCATTTGGAGGCCAGCCTAGCTAAACTTGGAGGAAGCTGGCTGCTATGTGGTTAATCTGTTTTGGCCCTAGCAGTTCCCCAAAGCTAAGGTGTGGAGGGGATACTCTCTGTGTTGGTGGAAGGAGTGCCCACGTGAAGAAATCCAAAATCTTTTGAAGTGTCACAGAAATAATGGGCTTCCATGTTCACCTTTCAGACCAAGAAGATGTATCATGCACATTTCTGTTCTCATGCACAAGCTATTCTCTCCCTTTGATCACTTTTGACTCTAAGAAGCCATCAAGTTAGCCTTAGTTGAACCCCTTCGGGCCCTCGCCCCAGGTGACAGTTTTGGTCTTTGCAGAGGCCCAAATTGGCACTAACCCTATTAATTATCCCCAGCCTCCTTCTAGTCTGTTCCATTCCCAGTGCCCTAGTGCTGATCCCTGGCTCATTTACCTCCTCTGAGGGGGTCAGAGACAAAGGCAGCCAAGTTTTTATTCTGTGGCCAGCCCAACCTCTAGCTTTGGTAGCAATTCTTTCTTGATTTCACCACTCTCACCCCATATCCATGTACCTTTTAGATGGTTCCCCAACCTCTCCTCATTGTAACATCTGTGGGTATTTCCCTTTTGCCTCCTACCCATCATGGAATTGTGTTTGGAGGGAAGGGAGAATTCTGTGTCCTGAGCTCAAACCTTCATCCCTGTCTACCTTTCCCTTTGAGCAGGGATTCCCATCCCCAAGCCCGATGTAATTTCCAAGTTGGAACAAGGGGCGATGCCATGGATCACAGACCTTCAAGGTGTGGAACATGGAGAGGACCAGGCCACCTGGGCAGGTGAGTCAGGGGGTGAATGGCATTTGTGTGGTCATATGTGGGCACCTTGGATACTTTCCAGAATGAGCCTTCTCCAGCCACCCCTTTGGTCTTGCCCAGCTCCTGGTGGCAGAGCATGAGACCTTTTCCCCAGCCCTGCTTATTTTCTCTCCACTCCTGAACTCTACAGTTTTCTCTCTCTATTAATCATCTTTCCTTTACTCCTTGAAAGCTTATTGCCTACCTACAGTATCTTACCCCATTACTTCAATCAGTCCCAGTTAAGTGGTTTTTAAAATTATGTCAAATTTTGTTTTTAAAAAAGTTTTTATTGAGACATTTTGTTTTGACACGAAATACTAACTCAACAGACCCTCAAACCATTGAATGCTGCATAAACTCAGGGCCTTTTACCCTTGTCTTCTGCTTCGGAGTAGCCTTCTTCAGCCTCATGCCCATCATGGATTTCAGTACTCCAAATGAGGGGATAGTACAGTGGTTCTATCACCCCCTCTTTTCCTATTCCTAGACACCCTGGCCCTCTTGGGGCAACCTCAGGCAGTGTTAGGTTTTTGTTTTTGGTTTTTGGTTTTTTGTTGTTTTTTTTTTTAATATTTTTTGTGTGTGTGGTTTGGGGTTTTTTTTGGAGAGGGGGAGGCCGGGAAATTGGGGTTAAGTGACTTGCCCAAGGTCACTCAGCTAGTAAGTGTTAAGTGTCTGAGGCTGAACTTGAACTCAGGTCCTCCTGACTCCAGGGCCAGAGCTCTATTCACTGTGCCATCTAGCCGCTGCCGCCCCCCTCCCCCACTTCTTTACCAAGGAATGATTGGTTGTTACATTGACGAGTGTTGTCTTTGGCCCTGTGGCTCCTGGCAGCTGTCCAGGCTCTCCTTAGAAGTCTCTTCTTCTGGCCTTGTCCTGAATTCCCCACTTCCAGATCTGTCCCCTGACTTTGTGACTATAGTGTCAGCTCTAACACATTGGGCACTTAACAGTCTCAAAGGGGGACCAGAATGAACCCATGTCATAGAGTTAGAAAACAATGAAGTGGTGTGTATGTAGTAGCAATTACAAGTACATTCAAATGCAGTTTTGCCACACATTTATTGAACTTTTTTTGGATGTAGTGGAAAGAATGCTGGCTTCCAAATCCCTGCTGCCACTGCTTAGTTGTATGACCTTAGTCACCCAGCTTTTCCAAGCCTGGGATGGGCGTAATTCTCCCTAGCACTGCCTCCCTCATAAGACTAGAGAGTGGAGCAAAGCTTGATGGAAGCATGTATTAATTAATGTGGTCCATGTTGGGCTTATTGCCAAGGTTGGTCTAGCCCTTGGAGGGCTCCCTTTCAGGAACCTTGCTGATCTGGCCCTATTACCGTGCCACCATTCTTTGTTGTTCTTCCCCTAGACCACTTGTTCCAACCGGTGCAGGCACTCTTCCTGGTCACCTGTACACACCATGGGCATTCCTACCTCTTTGTGCTTTTTGCCATCGAGCTCAGCCTTAAGGGGTGGCTTATAGAGTAGATCTGAGGGAAGGAGCAGGTTTGAAGCCTGGACATGACACAGAGTGGGAGCCACTGGGGAGGAGCAGTGTGGCTGACTGGAGCAGAGAGATCTTGGGGCTCAGTTGTAGAGGGCCTTTAATGACAGGCCAAGGAGTATGAACCTTGGTAAGTGCCTTGATGGGCTTTTCAGCAGAATGCCATCATGATCAGGTCTGTAAGTGCAGAGGATACACTTTGGAGAGAAGAATAGCCTGCAAGAAGGCTTCATGGAGGAAATGGCACAGGAATTTGGCTTTTTTGGATGGATGGAACTCAGATTGGGGAGAGGGAGGGAGAAGGGTTGGTGTTACAGGTGGGAGGGTCCAGGAAGACAAAAAGAAGATGAGGATGAACATCTCATGTCAGTGTGACAGTAGTGAGACTGACCTGATAGGACCAATAGGCTTGGGGGGAGATTAGTGGCAAATGAAGGGGCATAGGTTGCTTGGGGTCCAATCATACAGGCTGTTGAAAGCCCATTGTCAAGTTTGGATCTGATACCTTAGCCAACATGGATCTACTATATGTTTGGGAACCAATTCATTTCAATTCAATAAACATTTATCAGGCAATTAGTGTATACCAGGCACAGTGCTGAATACCATGGATACCAAAAGAGGCAAAAGACATTCGCTGTCCTCAAGGAACTTATAGTCTGATGGGAAAGACTTGCAGACAAATGTAGGCAGACAAACTAAATAGGAGATAATTGACTGAGAGAAGGCACTGGGGTTAGAGAAAACTTCCTTTTTGAGAAAGTGGGATTTGGTTTGGGACTTGAAGCCGGGGAGGTCAGTATTTGGAGTGGAGAAGGGGGAGCATTTGAGGTATGGGGGGACAGCCAAAGAGAATGCCTGGAGTCAAGCAATGAGCTGTCTTGTTGGTAGAACAGCCAGAAGGCCAGTGTCACTAGATGGAAGAGTGTGGGAGTAAGGTATAAGGAGATTGGAAAGGAGGGGGAAGGGGAGGAGGTAGGAGGTAATAGAGAGGGGCCACCAGGCCTTCCACAACTGAATGCTAAGTACTTTGATGCAGGGAAAACCTCAGGATAAAGAGATTATGAAGTTATGAGGGGAAATTTAGAAAGGAGAATAATTGAATTGATTAATTTTTTAATAGCATGTAATTGGCAACCATTAGCGAATTCAATTTTTAAAAGGTGAGGGAAAATGCAAATCAGTAAAATTTCAAAGAAAAAGAGATGAGATGTTGCAAGAACACAAAAGAAATGAAGGACTTTATTTGGGAATATTGCATGTAATTATGTTCTGACATGAGGGAATTCAAAGGAAATAGATAATTATCTACAAAAATATAAGTATCAAAATTGATCTTATGAAAGGAAATTACTCACTTCAATTATTAATCTCTGCGGAGTAAATAAAAAGAGCCATTCTTGAATTGCTTCACAGAATATCATATGGCACATCATAAATACGGGGAGAGATGGGATGCTTCCCCAATACTCTTGGTGAGACCGATATGGTATTGATCTTAAAATCTGGTAAAGATAATATTGGAATTATGACAGATCAATTTCCCTAATGAATGTAGAGGCAGAAATCTTCGATTTAAGTATTAACAGAATACAGCGATGTTACTCAAGTGTTTAAATAAGTCTCTGATCCACTGACCAGATAAACATCTGATTTCTGATTAAAATGTAGTCACTTCCTCCATGGGTGCAGATTGCACCCCATTCTATGCCACTTCTCTATGCTGTCTTGTAAATTCTCCACCTGAGTTCCATGCAAAATGCTAAGACCTTTCTTACAGCTTTCTTTTTTTTTTTTGGAGGGGGAAGGCAGGACAATTGGGGTTAAGTGACTTGCCCAAGGTCACATGGCTAGTAAGTGTTAAGTGTCTGAGGCCAGATTTGAACTCGGGTCCTCCTGACTCCAGGGCCAGTGCTCTATTCACTATGCCACCTAGCCACCCCTATAGCTTTCTTGATATCTTATGGATACCAATGGAACAAACCAAGTAGAAGTCAGTAGTTGTGCCTTGCTTTTGCCACAAGACAAACCCAGCTTTTCTGATCATGTATTTCTCTGATGGCATCCTTTATGGTGCATCTCATATGATTCTTGATTGGTAATACATTTGTTATTTACTCATTCTGATCACGTCTCTCCACCACCCTGTGGGAGATGCTCCACCTTAGAGATGGTTATATACTATGACTCAGTCATACAGCAGCCCTGGGAGAATGTTATTAAAAGGATAGACCCTTTGTTTTAGGGAGAAACTGAGTTTCCTTAAAAATATCACAGTTTCCACCAAGGCAATATAGCTTGCTTTCCTCCTCTTGTTCAATTCCAGGACCAGCTTTTTGGGCTATCCACACATCATAGTAAAAAGTAGGCATTCTCCAGCTATTTGTGTTTTCCTTTGTTAATAATTAAGGCCGAATCCTTTTGAATGATAATGACTCGAGTTAGGAGAGGCTAAAATGTTCCAGAGCTTTGATGAGTCAACAGAGCATCCTACAACGGGAGCATCCATGGGACTTGGCAACACAGAGAATCCGTCTTCCATTGAACTCTGTGTCTGTGGCAGCCGTACATCTTGTAGGACCATAGATAGGCTTAGAGCTAGAAAAGAACAGAGAGACCAAATCTCAATTCCCACCTCCACCTCCCAGCCCAGTTTTAAATAGAAGGAATCAAAGATTGACTTGGCAGTCTTGTCAAACTCTTGCATACTGATTCCCCACTCTACTGCTTTTTTGTTTTGTAAAGTGATACTGCTCATAATCTTCCATCATTCTCCTTTGCAAATGTTTTTTCGTGTGTGTGTGTGTGTGTGTGTGTGTGTGTGTGGTGCGCGCATGCGTTTTATTTTTATTCTAAACCAGTAATGGCCATGGCTGATGGAGATAATTTGCTGGCAACTGCTGTTTCCAAGCTGTTCTTGCCTCTTGGTAGCAGCTTATTTATATTATTTAAACTTCTGTAGGAAATGTTAATCATCAGAATCAATATCTTTCTCTTTAGAGTACGTTTAGTGTACCAGCTGTTAAGTTAATGTTTATAGTCCCCAAAATATGGTTCTTAGCACCAAGAATTCTTCCCCCTTTACTTCCACTCTTCTCCTGTCACTGTGCTTCACAGTCATGGAGGCCAATTTATGCTTTTATTTGTGGTGGTGGTTTCCATGAAGTTCATCACCCAGCAGCCCACCTTCCTGGGGATGAGCCTCTCCATACTTGGCTCAGTTTTTGGACAGCAGGTCCAATCTGTGACTGGCATTGAGCTTGGACTTTTGTGGCACTTTAAAATTCACACAATGCTTTCCTTATGATAATCCAGTGAGGTGGCTCATATAAATATAAAATCTCTATTTTGGAGTTAATTGGAGGGAAAGATTTGTGAGCTTGGGAAAAGGAAATTGGTCCTGAGGTATGGGTGTAGGAGATGGGAACAGACTAGGCAGCAGTTACCTAGAAGATCCCTATAGCTTGAATACTTTTTTGTTTAACTTCACCTCCTCTGGCAGTTGAGACCCTTCTTCATTCTAGGGGGGCTCCATGCTCATTATTTATTGTTCCTTTTCGGTTTTTTGAGCAAGTGATTTCACTGGTTGATGAAATTCAGTATAGCAACATCTCCAATGCAGATCTCATTCATATTTTATAATTTTAGAGAGGTGCCTGGGACACTAAGAAGTTAAATGACATATGCATGCTAATACACCTCTGAGGCAGGTCTTGAACCTGGGGCTTCCTGATTCAAAGTCTGGCTCTTTCTTGGCTCCCATCCTGTGGCCTTTTACCCTTTCTGGTGATTGGTCTTCTTCCCCTCATTTCTTTCCTCTTATTTTAAATGGGATTTCATTTATGTTATCATTTAAATTATACATATATTTAAATTTAAATATATATTTAAAATAATTTTAAAATGTATGTAAACATTTATCTTTCCATTTAAATTCCTGTACTCTCCCTTTGATTGAGATTGGAATTGCAATTTTAGTTCAGCACAGAGAACAGGTGACATTCATTCTGTATTTATCTTTTTTTTTATTGATCTTTTCAGGTGATGGCATTAAGATTGAGAATGTGGAGGAGCCTATTTCGAAGCCAGAAATGTCTGAAGATATTGCATCACAGTGGACTTTGTTGGCAGGATTCCCATGGGCCATTCCTCAGGGGTTTGACTTTGGAGATGTCTCTGCATGTGAAAACAGGTTAGAGAGGCAGCAAAGTAACCCAGGGAGTTGCACCCTATCCCAGGAGAGAGATTTCAACATTATGGGTATAAACCCCAACCAAGTCTCTATAGAGCAGAGAGGCCATGAATATAGTGATTATAGGAGGAACTGTGGTCTGAGCTTCCCCTTGCATATGGGACTAACAGTGCAGGATTTCCCTGTTCCATATGAAGGAGCTCCCACAGGAGGGAGAGCTCAGAGACATGATGAGTATAACCACAACTTTAGCCTGAATCCAGAGTCTGTAAGACAGAGAATCCATAGTAGGGTAAAGCGTTATGAATGTAACGAATGTGGGAATGCCTTTAGTAAGACCTCGTATCTTATTGTACATCAAAGATTTCATAGTGGAGAGAAACCTTATAAATGTAATGAATGTGGGAAAGCCTTCAGTCAGACCTCAAACCTTATTGTACATCAGAGGATTCATAGCGGAGAGAAACCTTATGAATGTAACGAATGTGGCAGAGCCTTCACAGCAAGGTCAGGCCTGAAGCAACACCAGAGAATCCATAGTGGAGAGAAACCCTACAAATGTAATGAATGTGGGAAAGCCTTCAAAGAAACTGCACACCTCATTCAACACCAGAGAATTCATAGCGGAGAGAAACCCTATAAATGTAATGACTGTGGGAAGGCCTTCAGTCAGATTTCATCCCTCATTGGGCATCAGAGAATTCATACTGGAGAGAAACCTTATAAATGCAATGAATGTGAAAAGAACTTTAGGTGTGCTTCACACCTTATTCGACATCAAAGAATTCATAGTGGAGAGGAACCTTATAAGTGTAGTGATTGTGGCAAAGCCTTCAATAAGATTTCAACCTTTATTCTTCATCAGAGAATTCATAGTGGAGAAAAACCCTATAAATGTAATGAGTGTGGAAAAATCTTCAAGGGTACTACCCAACTTATTCAACATCAGAGAATTCATAGTGGAGAGAAGCCCTATGAATGTAATGAGTGTGGGAAAGCTTTTACTCAGATCTCCAACCTTATTATACATCAGGGAATTCACAGTGGAGAGAAACCATACAAGTGTAATGAATGTGGGAAAGCATTCAGACTGCGCTCACATTTTATTACCCATCAGAGAGTTCATACTGGAGAAAAACCCTATGAATGCAATGAATGTGGGAAAGCCTTCAGTCAGACCTCAAACCTAATTGTACATCAGAGGATTCATAGGGGAGAGAAACCGTGTAAATGTAATGAATGTGGAAAAGCCTTCAGATGGAGCTCAGAGCTCATTTTACATAAAAGAATTCATTTTGGGGAGAAACCGTATAAATATGATGAACAACAGAAAGCCTTCAAACAGAGTTCAGAGCTTATTTCTCATGAGAAAATCCACACTAAAGAGTAATACTCTGGCTCTGAAAAATATTAGAAAAGCTTCAGTCACTCTTGAGCTTTTCAAGCCCCAGAAAGTTCACACTATGGCTAGATTCCATATAGTAATATAAAAGTATTGAAGGTCAGCTTGTGTGTCTATGACTTGCTTTGTTTTACACCAAAACCAGTGTTAATGTTGCTGATTGGCCTTCAGTTGTGTCAATTCAGATTCATGCCTTGCTGCTGCCACACTCTAGTTGAGGCCCTCAGAGGCAATCTATCACAAGCAATTACCTATTAACTCATCTTCCTGCCTCCAGGCTCTACTCTTCTTTTTTAAAATCTCTCCTGCCTAAGGCTTTTGGATTAACTTTCCTAAATCATCACTTTAATGTTTTCTAGAGCCCACAAAGTCACTGGATTGCCTAGGCCACACCACCTAGCTGACCCCACCATGCCCACCCAACTTTATTTCTGGTTACTTACAAATGCTTCATCTGGGCTGACTCTAGAAGCTTCAGTGAGATCTGAGCTGGTAATGCCCAGGGGTATTTTAGAGAGACAAAGAGTGTTTTTAGAGACAGAAAATGTATCAAGAGAAAGTTGAGATGGAGTACTGGAAAAGAAGAGGACACTGAGTTTGCTTAAATCCAAGGACAGGAAAAGCAACAGTTTGCTTTTTCCCTCTAGTAATAGCAGCCACCAGTGATATAATACTTTGAGCACTTTTATGCATATTATCTCTTGAATTTCATAACAGCCCTGTGAGGTTGGTTCTAGAGGTATTAACTCAGTTTTACAAATGATCAGACCCCAAGAGCTTGTGACTTGTCCATTGTCACATAGATAGTGTCAGGCAAGAGTCAAGTAGAAGTCTCTTTTTTGTGCTTTGAAAGAATTCTTGACTTGAGCACCCCTTTTGGGTTCTAGACTAGAGGGTAGGCTGCCCAGGAGAACCAACAGGAGCCAATACGTAGGGAAGTGGCCTGTGGACTCAGGCAGGTATTTCCCTCTTGTGTGTCCCCTCTAAGAACCTTCTATTGTGCCATGGGAAGCATAGCTGAATGTCAGGTCAAAGAGCATGAGTTCTAATCCTGGCAATTAAATCCCTTCAGCTCCAGGGCTTTACTTGGCCTAGATGGCTTCCAAGGCCTCTTCCACTTCTGAATTGGGAAGTCTATGATTCTAGAGCTTTTCTTTTCACGTTCTTCCTATTGAGTACTCACTGAAACCTGGAATTTGAACCCGTCTGATTTGCTGAGTAATTGGAGCTACAATAGCGACTGTCTATAATTATGTGGCTAACACCCTTTGTGATACAGTTTGTGCTCCTAATTTCCTCGCTTATATTATCCAACTTTGTGTCTTCATACTTACAAATCAGTGCAATGCTGAATCCAGACATCATAGCCTGTCATAAAATGCCTTTGATAATCTGGCCCCTGTCTACCTCTGAAACCTTTTCTTCTGCTACTACACATAGGAGTACGTCTAGAAGAGGGTGCCCAGGACGATGAGAAGAGTATGGAGTGCAGGTGTTTAGTCTGAAAAAGAGAAGAGCTGGGGGGACAGGTTAGCTGTTTTCAAGTATTTGAAGGATTATCTTTTGAAAGAGGGATTTCACTTGTTTTGCCTAGCCCTGAAGGACAGAACTGGGAGGAACAGGGAGACACTGCAGAGGCAGAGTCAGCCTTAATGTAAGGAAAAATCTTCCCAGTAGTAGAAGGGTGTCACCTATAGGTGATGTATTCGTTGGAGGCCTTCTCAGAGGGTATTCTTGCTGATTTACATTTTGGCCTAATGGCTTCTGAGTTCCCTGTTTCTGGGATGCTCCCCTAGACTCTAACCAAGCTGGCCTCCACTTGATTCCCTCGGCAACCGTTATTGCAGCATGGTGTGGTGGAAAGAGCATGGGCCTTGGAGACCAGAGGCCTAGTTTCCAATCCCATCCACCTACTAGCTTTGTAACATTAGATAATTCACTTCACCTCTCAGCCTCAGTTTCCTCATCTGTAAAATAGGGATTAGAAGAACCTGCCCTGTCTTAATCAGGGATTTTTTTGGAGCATGTGAAAATGCTTTGTAAACTTGAAAGCACGATACAAATGAAAGCTATTTGAATTCCCGCCTCTGTGCCTTTACCCATATCGTTTCTCTTACCTGAAATGCCTTTTCCCTTTTATTCAGCTTATTTAGATGTGACCCTTGAAGGGCTAGCGCATCCTCCATTAAATCTGCCCCAACTACTCCCACACTTGGTATCCTCCTGAACTCCTGTGGCACTTACTGCAGACAGGCTGTAAGTCCCCTGTCACTGAAGGTCTTCAGGTCGAGGCTAGGTGATTGCTCTTCAGGGACATCATAGGGACGGTTCCTGTTTGTGTACGGCTTAGACAAAGTGGCTCTTACACTTGTGAGAGTCTGTGTTTCTACTATTTGTATTATTTATTTGGCACCTAACATATGCTACCTTGGATTTTGGATTTTTTAATGTATGTGCCCTGGCCCTGCCGCTTACTAGCCATGTAACCTTGGGTATATATTCTATGATCCTCAATCTACTTGTCTATAAAATGGAAATAATGCTACCTGCCCTACCTGTCACTGGGTTGTTGTGAGGATCTGTGTGAAAACATCTTGTGACCTGTGAAGTGCTACCCAAATGTAAGGTGGTATTTGTATTGTCTGCCCCGCAAAGGCAAACTATTTGCTCTTATCCCTCTCTATATCCCCAAGGTGTCGCACTGTGCCCCCCACACAGATGCACAATAAATGCTGAACGCCAATGCCAATGACCAGTTTTGTCATTAGATCACCCTATCAAGGCGTCATCTTCCAAGGGGCTCATCATGGACCCTGTTTATCTAGACTGAGACACACAGCCGCCATTGTCCAGATGGCATTCATGCTGTACTTCTGTGTGGTATCAATTCTAAGTTGTTAATGAGTTCAGTGGGCAAGGGGAGAAGGAACTTGAACCTAGAAGGCTACGTCTGATTTGGCAAAGGGAAAGGGGATTCCATTCTATACTCTGCCTGGCTCGTACATTCCACCTCCTTCATCAAGCTTCCACTGAAGGACACTTCAGGAAACAGATCTTAAGTAACAAATCAGGATTGAAGGGAACATAGGTCCCAGGGCCCCCGATATCCTGCTTAAGTCAATACTTTAAATGCCTGTGATAAGGCATTGGAGATACAAAAACGAAAGTCTCTACCTTGGAGGGGCTTACTGGGGGAATGCATATATATGTACATATAAGTAAGTGCAAAATATATGCCAGGTAAATGTGGGGAAAACACAAAAAAAAGGGAGAGGGATCAGAAGAGGCTTCGATTCTAAGTTAGTTTCTGAGGTAAGAATCCAGGTCACAACCACTAGCCTGGGTATCCCTCAAGGCTCTGTCCAGGGCCCTCTTCTCCCTTTATACTATTTCCCTTGGTGAACCCATCAGTTCCCATAGATTCAATTCTCTCTATGCTGATAATTCTTAGACCTTATTCAGCCCTCACCTCTCTGCAAACTTCTAGTCTTGCCTCTCCAGTTCCCCATTGGACATCTAGAAATAGAGGTCCAATGGATATCTTAAACTCAACACCTCCAAAATTGTATTCCTCTTCCCTCCCAAATCCTCCACTCTTCCTAACTTTTCTATGACTGTCAAGGGTACTCACTGTCTTCCCAGTCAACCATGCCCATAACCTGGTTGTCATCCTGGACTTTGCACTCTCATCTTCCATATCCATTCGGTTTTCAATTCCTGTTTCTACTTTCCTAACAGCTCTCCCATCCCACCCCTACCCTCTCCTTGACACTGCCACCTTGGTGCAGGTCCTTATCACCTACTATTGAAATAGACTATTGGTCTCCCAGCCTTGTCTCTCCACTCAGGTCTGACCATGACACCCCCAACTCTAACTCACTCTCTCTCTCTCTCTCTCTCTCTCTCTCTCTCTCTCTCCTCCCTAGTACCTCTAGGAACAAACATAAAACCTCTAATGTTCAAAGCCTTTCATATCTTGGCCTGCTACCTTTTCAATCTTACGCCTCCTGTGCAATCCATTTCTACTGACCTCACTCCCCCAAACAGGCTACTTGCCTCACTCCGATCCATTGTACTGAACATTTTCACTGGCTAGCTCCCTTGACTGGAATTCTTTCCCTCATTTCTGTCTCCTGACTTGCCAAATCCCAGCTGAAACTTCACCTGCAAGAAGTCTTTCCCAGCCTGCCCTTAATGCTAGTGCATTCCCTCTATCAGTTATCTCCAGTATATCTTGTTTGTCCATGGTTCTTTTCATTCTGTCTCCCTTATTAAACTGTGAGCTCTTTGCGAGCAGGGATGGTGGGGGGGGGGCATTCTTTGTATCCCCATCACTTGAAATGCTCCTATGAAATGCTTGTTGCCTCACAAGTAGAAACTAAGGTGAGAATGCAAAGAAACAAGAAGTGGAGCATCACATATAAGGAACAATTCATGAAGGGCTGGAAAAATGAGTTGTAACTAGATTATAAGAGATTTCAGTTCCAAACGAAGAACTTGATCCTTTGACCTAGGGGCAATGAAGAGCCAGTGAATTTTGAGCAGGTCAGTGCCATGGTCAGAGCTGTGCTTGTATCATTTTGGCAGTCATGTGAAGAATGGACTAGAGGGATAGATAAGAAGCCAGCTAGGATATTTCAGTGGTCTGGTGGAGAAGTGTAATAAAGACCTTAACTAGGGTAGAGAGAAGCAGTTGGATGAGAATTGTGGAGGTGGAATCAAGATTTGTTAACTGATTGACTGTTCTGTTGGGGGGTGGAGGAGTGAATAGGCAGGCTTGCCTCCAAAATTAGGAATCTGGGTGGATGATGATACCCTTAATAGAAAGTAGGATCATAGATTTGGAGACAGAAGAGACCCAAGTCCAACCTTCCTCATTTTATAGGTGAGGAACTGAGATTCAGAATCCTAGGTTAAGTGACTTGTCCAAGGTCACATAGGTAGTAAGAAGCAGTTCAAGACACTAATTCCAGCTCTCCCCTATTTCATGATGCTTCTCTAATTTAGGGGTGGGAGGAGGTAGGGAGGCAGCATGGTTAATGGATTCCATTTTATATAACCTCAGTTTGAGTATTCATTGTGGCTATGAGTATTCAAATGGAAATGTCCACTAGGCATTTGGTGGTGAGGCTGGACTGATTCAGATTTGGGAGTCATCCATACAGAGATGAAAACTGAATCTGTGAGAGTCAATAAGGGGAAGTGTACTGACCAGAGATTTGAAAAACCTAGGTCTTAATCTTGCCTTTGATATTTACTATCTGAATGTCCTTGGCCAAGTCAGTTCACTTTCCTAGGTCTTCTTGGTTTTCTCATCTCTAAAATGAAGAGTTGGACCAGAGAAGAGTTTCTGAACCTTTTCTGGGTCCTGGAGCTTTTAGGACAGGCTGGGGAATCCTATGGACCCCTTTCCTGAATCATGTTTTTAAGCGCAAAAAAAAAAAAATGATTACAAAGGAAAACAATTATCTTGAAATAGAATTATCAAAATACTTTTTTAAAACCACAGTATCATGGACCACAGTATCAGACTAGGTGGACTCTGAGGTCCCTTCCAGCTTGAGGGCTACAATCCAGTGAGGTCACCAAGAAAATATATACAGAGTAGGTGCAGGCTCAGGACAGAGCCCTGGGAGACACCCTGGAATAAGGGACTAGATTACCCATCCAAGGAGAGTGAGAACAGAGAGGAGGATCAAGAAGGGAGGGAGCTTGTCATGGAAACCCACAGAGAAGAGGATCCAGGAAGAGGGAATGGCAACAGTGTTAAAAGTTTCAGAGTTCAAGAAGGCCAAAGATTGAGAAAAGGCCATTGGGTTTAGTAATGGAAAACACTGGCAAATTCAGTTAAATGGTGACATAAGAAGCCAGATTGTAAGGAGTTGAGAAGCACGGGGCATGAGAAAATGGAAACCATGAGTACTGCTGTTAGGGTAGCAAAGTTTTTTCCCTTTTCTCAGACCTCGTGGGGAATGTGTAAGAAAACAAAAGGAAAATGAATGGCTTCCCTTTGATTACCCAACGGTATTAAGGATCATGAGAAAAAACAGAGCTGCCAACAGCCAGAGAGGGGCCTTGACACAAAATGTAATACAGAACACACATTGGGCAGTGTTCTTGATAGATACTATACATCTTGAATGGGAATTCTGGTTTCAGGGTCTTTGCTGATGACTCTGGCTCTAGAAGCAGCCATGTACTCCCTGCTGGTCACACAATGGCATGCTATTAGAGATATTTCATCTTAGTTTTGGTTAGCAGTCAGGTGTTGCTTGCCTAGTCTGGTTTCATAGTGACCCATCAGTTCTGACCCCTTGGTAGCTGAACCATGATGACGTGCACTGCTTCCAGGATATTGCTGTTTCCCAAGTGAGAAACTGGTGGGAACTAGTTTCACACAGCTGAAAGTTTTTTCAAAGCAATAGAGGGTAAGGTTAGTCTTTCATGCCAGGGCACAAAAGCACATACCCCACATTGAGACAAAAAAAAATACGAACCTTTCCGACCTCAAACCTGTTTAGACAGCCACGTGTGTGTGTGTGTGTGTGTGTGTGTTATTGGCACAACTATTCTTTTTTTAATTTAAAATTTTTTTTCCAATTACATGTAAAAACAATTTTTAACATCCATTTAAAAAAATTTTGTGTTCCAAGTTCTCTCCATTCCTCCCTTCCCCCTTTCTTGAGAGGGCAATTTGATATACAACATGATACACATGTGCAGTCATGCAAAATATTGCTATAATAACCATGTTGCCAAAAAACCCCACAAATCCCATCCAAAAAAAACCAACCAAACAAGAAAAATAATTTTTTTAAAAGCAATTGGGGTTAAGTAACTTGCTCAAGGTTACACGGCTGGTCATTATTTATGTGTGGGTGCTCATTTTCTGAGGCCGGATTCGATCTCGGGTCATCCCAACCCCGAGGCCAGCGCTCTTACTCATTGTGCCACCTAGCCGCTCCGGAAAATAATTTTTAAAATTATGCTAGCTCCACCAGTTCTTTCTCTGGAAGTGGATAGCATTTTTCATTGTAAGTCCTTCAGAATTATCTTAGATCATTGCATTGCTGAAAATAACTAAGTCATTCACAATTCTTTATTCCACAGTGCTGCTGCTGCTACTGTGTACAATGTTCTCTTGGTTCTGCTCACTTCACTTTGCATTAGTCCATATAAGTCTTTCCAAGTTTTTCTGAAACGCTCTTGTTCATTCTTTATAGCACAAGTTTTCCATCGCAATCATATATCACAACTTATCCAGTCATTCCCCAATTGCTGAGCACCCCCTCAATTTCCAGTTCTTTTAGACGGCCACTTTCTTGATCTTGATGTATTGTCCCCCTACCACATTTTCTTTTTGCCACTTGGGTCCCACCATAATGCAGGAATCTCACAGGCTCTCAATGAGCCACCTGTCTCTGGTTCTTTATCTTGGTATCTTTTCAGATGGTGTTTGTTTAATGATTATGATTAACTATCTTAATAGTTATCCTGTAATGGGGGCTCTGGTGATAGCCAGGGTGGGATTTGAAATCTAAGTGGGCTCACAGGATTGGGAGCTAGTTATTCTAAGAATGAGCACAGAGAGATAGTGCTACTAAGATATGTAAAAGACTGGGCTATTGATCTATATGGCAGAGGGACAGGAAGGGTATAAGTATTAAAGAGGCTCAAACAGTTCAAAATCCAGTGTGTGTCAAAGCAGGGCTATTAACAGAAGTTCAGGGGACAAGATGGTCAGTACTGAAAAGGCTGGCCACAAATAGAAGGTATTTAGTCTCAGGGACACAGGTTTAAGGACAAACCCAAAGGGACTGAAGGGACAGGTGCAAGAAGTGATTGAAATGGATTGTAAGGGGTGGACTTAAGCATAGGGCAGCAAAATCAGAACCCTGGAAACTCAGGAACACTGAGTCCCATGGCTGGGACCAGCCATGCTGAGTGGGGTCTGAGTAGTGAATGAATAATACAGGGCTCCCTCGATTGCTCTTGCCTAGAGACAGAAGTGACTTTGCTTGCCTGGGATGGGACCTTCTTATGGCCTCAGCTTCAAAGGATAGAAGAGGTAGTTGGTGAACCAGGCACACTCCATTATCAAATACTTAAAATTAAATATAATTGTCATTTTTTGTGGTTGCTGCCATCGGGTTATACAAGTTTGCAGTCTTAGAGTTATCCTCAAGACTGCCCCTCCTTCACTTCCCCCACCCCACCCCAATATTCAAACAGTTAGATTTTGGCAAGTCTGCCTCTACAGCATCTCATATCCATCCTGTCCCTCCTCACATAGCTTCAGACCCTTACCATGTCTCACCTGACTATTGTAATAGACTCCTAATTGATCTTCCTGTCTCTAGTCTCTCCCTTCTCCAGTCTGCTCACATGCCTGGCATAGCAGTCTTCCAAAAATCTTCAGTGGCCTCTAGAATAAAATACAAATGCCTTAGGTTGGCATTTTGGGGGTTTTCTTAAAAATTTTTTTTCAGATAGGCATTCTCTCCCCCATCACCAACTGAGAAAGCAAGAAAAATAAAACCCGTTACAGTGAAGCAAAACATTCCTGCATCAGCTATGTCTACAATTTTTTTTAAAGCATCAATCTGCATTCTGAGTTCATTTTTTCTGTCAGGAGGTGGGTAACATGTTTTATCCTGAGTCCTCTTAAATCAGTATTACTGCATTGATCAGAGTTCCTAAGTCTTTCAGAATAGTTTTTCTTTATATTTGTGTAACTGTATGTCAGGGGTGGGAAACCTGTAGCCTTGAGGTCATAATTGATCTTCTAGGTCCTCAAGTGTGGCCCTTTAACTGAATCCAAACTTCACAGAACAAATCCCTTAATATTCTATAAAACTTGGACAGAGGCAAAAGGCCATATCTGAGGACCTTGAAAGCCACATGTAACCTGGAGGCTGCAGGTTCCCCACCCCTGGGAATTATTCTCCTGGTTCTGCTCACTATCTTCTTTATCAGTTGATAAAATTCTTCCCAGGTTTCTCTGAAACTATCCTCTTCATCATTTCTTACAGCACACAAAAATATTCCATCACATTCATGTACCACAATGCCAACCATTCTCTAATTGATGGGCAGCTCCTCTATTTCTGATTCTTTGTCACTATAAAAAGAGTCCTCAGGGGCAGCCAGGTGGCACAGTGAATAGAGCACCAGCCCTGGAGTTAGGAGGACCTGAGTTCAAATCTGGCCTCAGACACTTAATACAAAAACTAGCCATGTGACCTTGGGCAAGTCACTTAACCCCAATTGCCCTACCTTCTCCCCTCCAAAAAAAAAAAAAAACCACAACTCAGCTTGGAATTTAAAATCCTTTGCAATTGTCTGAGTTACTTATGTGCTCTCTTCCGCTTCTGTGCCCTTTCTTAGACTATCCTCCATGTCGGCCATGTACTCTCTCCTTAGCTCTACCTCTTAGAATTCCACGCATCCTCCAAGACTGGCATGTGAAGCCTTACCTGGTGTCCTGTGGTGCTTATATTTACTTAGGGTACATCCACACCGCATCTCTCCTCCCACCTGCTCTCAGGACAACCTAAGAACATAAGTCAGTTTCTGTTTCCCCAGTGGCCAGCACAGTGCTTTACAGAGAGCATGTGTGTAATAGATACTCATTGAATTGAAAATGTATGGCTATGTATGTCTAGGCTCCTAAGACAAGCACCTGCATGTCACTTGGAAGTCCACTTTTAAATCACCTTCACAGGTGCAGTATGAGAGCCATTTATCTAATAAAGGTCTGGGGGTTTTAGTGGACAACAATGTGGGTCACCAGTGTGATGTGACTGCCAAAAAGGCTAATTAAATCTTGGGCTTCATCAAGAGAGGCAGAGCCTCCAGGAATAAGGCAGTAATAATCTGTCTGCACTCTGCCTACCCTGCTCAGATGACATCTGGAGTACTGTGTTCAGTGACATCTGGGCACCATAGTTTAAGAATATTACCCTCGGCCGTCTTGGCAGCACTGGTCACGTGGTGAGGGTGTGGGAGAGGGATCCACTCTAGCCCCCCGGGAGTCTATGGTCAGGCCTGCCGTGTCCGGCCCCTCGGGACCGAATTACTCTGCATGGCTCCGCCGGGGCCTGCTCCGGTTCCTAGATAACGGTCCGTCCCCGCCCCACGCGGCGCGACCCCCAGCGCCGGAGGAGGCCCAGGATGGGCATTCCTCAGTATGAACCTGTGGCCGAGATCGGTGTGGGCGCCTACGGAACCGTGTACAAGGCCCGCGACCCGCACAGCGGCCACTTCGTGGCACTCAAGAGCGTGAAAGTCCCAACCGGAGGAGGAAGTGGACGGGGCCTGCCGGTCAGCACTGTCCGGGAGGTGGCCCTCCTTAGGAGGCTAGAGGCCTTTGAGCATCCCAACGTGGTCCGGCTGATGGATGTCTGTGCCACTACCCGAACTGGCCGGGAGACCAAGGTGACCCTAGTGTTTGAACACATGGACCAAGACCTGAGGACATATCTGGACAAGGCCCTTCCACCAGGGCTGCCCCTGGAGACCATCAAGGACCTAATGAGACAGTTCTTAAGAGGCCTAGACTTTCTTCATGCCAACTGTATTGTTCACCGTGACCTGAAGCCAGAAAACATACTTGTGACTAGTAGTGGAATGGTCAAGCTGGCTGACTTGGCTTAACCCGGATCTACAGCTGCCAGATGGCACTCACACTGTGGTAGTCACTCTCTGGTAGCGGGCTCCGGAAGTTCTCCTGCAATCAGCATGTGCAACACCTGTGGACACGTGGAGTGTTGGCTACATCTTTGCAGAGATGTTCCATAGGAAGCCTCTCTTCTGTGGAAACTCTGAAGCTGACCAGTTAAGCAAAATCTTTGACCTGATTGAGCTCCCAGCAGAAGATGATTGGCCTCCTGATGTTTCTCTGCCCCGTGGAGCCTTTACTCCTTGTAGTCCCCAGCCTTTACAGTCTGTTGTGCCTGAGCTGGAGGGGCCTGGAGCACAACTGCTACTGGAAATGCTGACCTTTAGCCCCCACAAAAGAATCTCTGCCTTCCGAGCTCTGCAACACACTTATCTACAGACAGCTGGGGAAGGGAACCCAGAATGACCACTGGAGGGACTGTATCCAGGACCAATACAGAAGACAAGCTGTCATTTCCCCTGCCCACAGACACTAGATCATTCCCACTGCCACTGTGATGGATGGTGTCACAAGGCAGGAGGGAGAACATGATCCTCCATACACAAACCCTTTCCAAATCCTTAACCATTTTACACAAAATCTTTTACTGCCTTAATGACATTCCCCTACCACCAATGCCCTTTGTGAGACATCCCCTTGTCCCACCCTAACCCCCTAGATTTGGGGGGAGAGAGGGAAGGGGGACTTATACAGGAAAAAAAAGAATATTACCCTCCTCTGGACACTGTGGCTTATCAACAAGGGTGGTGAATGGTCGAGTTCATGGTCCTATATCATTGGAAGATCAGGTGAAGGAACTCTGTTAAGTCTGGTGTAGGGGAACCTTGAGGAGGTGAGACATGGAATGTGGCAGCTGTCTTCAAGTAGTTGAAGGTCTATAATGTAGAAGAGGAAATGGAATTGAAGGAGAAGCAATGGGAAGATCTAGATTTGATGCAAAGGAAAGCATCCTAACAAACAGCTGTCCCAAAGTGGAATGGACTGCCTGGAAAGATGGCAAGTTCCTCCTGGTCAGAGGTCTACAAGCAAAGCTAGATGACCATTTGTGGTAGGTGATGCTGGAAATTCCTTTGGATTGGAATTGATGGCCATTGAGGTCCCTTCCAACTACAATTCTGAGATCCTTCATTGGGGCTGTGCTTTATATTCATAAAAGGAGTACATGACAACAATGAAATCACAGATCCCTTAAGTAGGAAGTATGTCAATTCAGCAAGCAAATGCTCTGTGCCAAGGCACCGTTGCAGGTGCTGGGGACACAGAGACAAAAGTCAAATAATCTCTGCTCTCAAAGATATTACTTTCTAACCCAAGCAGAAAGGTGTACATATACAAGGTGAACAGAATACATAACTTAAATACAAGATAACCTTGGGGGTTCGGAAAACCCTAGCAGCTGAACAGACCAGGGAAGGCCTTATGAAGAATGTTTAACTTTACCTGAGGCTTGAAAGAACCCAGGAATCCCAAGAGGCAGAGATAAGTAGAGAGAGCATTCCAGGCCTGGTGGGGGGGAGGGGGGGATAGGCAGAGTGCAAAGGCACCCAAATGATTGATACATCATCCTATGTGGAACAGCAAAAAGGCTGGACCATAGAATACATAGAATAAAATGGAAGAAGATTGGAAAGGTAGGAAGGGACCAGATTTTGAAGAGCTTTAAATGTCAAGCAAAGAAGTTTATATTTGGGCCTGGAGGTGAAAGGAGGCCACAGGAATTTGTTTAGTGTGGGGTGACATGATCAGACCTGGTCTTTAGGAAAATCACTGAGAGCTGTGTGGAGGGTAAATTGGAGCGGAGAAAGAGTTGAAGGATAGTTTATAAGGCTATTTCAATAGTCCAGTTGAGAGATAGTGAGGGCCTGAACTAGGGTTGTGACCATGTGAATGGAGAGAAAGGTCATATATGAGAGATGTTATAGAGATAGAAAAGACAGGATTTGGCAACTGGTTGGATATGTGGAATGAATGATGATTAGGAGCTAAGAATGACTCTGAAGTTGTGAATCTAGGTGACTGGAGGGATAATGATATCCTTGCTAGAAATAGGGAAGTTCTGAAGAAGGGTAGGTGGGGGTGGGGGTGAATAATGAGTTCCATTTTTGACAAGTTGAGTTAATGATGCCTATAGGCATAGTGGTTAGAATGTTGGGCCTAAAGTCCAGAAGACTCATATTCCTGAGGTCAAATATGGATTGGTTTGCCCATATACTGGACTGGTTTGCTATTTCCTTCTCCAGCTCATTTTACAGATAAGGAACTGAGGCAAACAGGGTGAAGTGACTTGCCCAGTAAGTGTCTGAGGCCAGATTTGAACAGAATTTGAACAGATGAGACCTCCTGATTGAACAGAATTTGAACAGATGAGACCTCCTGACTTCTGGCCCAGTTCTCTAGCCACTGCAGTGCACCTAGCTGTGCTACTTAGTGGGTAGCATTCACTATCCATTGGTTATTCTGTCAGCCTCTTGTTGAGTTTGCAATCCACTAAAATCCCTCAATTATTTTTAATGGAACTCTTATCTAATGACATCCTCCCCCCTTTTCTTGTGAAGTTTTAGTTTTTTAAAAACTCAAATATAGAACTTTTTATCTGTTCCTATTACATTTCAACTTATTCAACTTCATCCATTGTTCTAGTCTGCCAGGATCTTTTTAGAGCCAAATCCTTTCCTCTAATATTTTAGCTCCACCTCTAAGATCCATCCTATTTGTATATTTGATAAGCATGCCATTTGTGTCCTCTTCCAAGTCAGTGATAAAATCTTGGGATAAGTATAGAGTCAAATACTCTTGGAAATGACCGTTCAACCAGATCTAAAACCACATAACTACCCCTTTCTATTTTATTTTATTTAAAAGTATGTGGAAGAGAACAAGATGCAGGAATATTTTCTTCTATCCTCATAACCTTGTAAATCTCTCCAAAATAAGAATTATGCAGAAGTAAAGAAATTTCAGTTGTCTCCACAGTCTAAGACAGTGGTGTCAAACTCGAATAGAAACAGGGCCACTAAACTATACATGAGGATTCCTAGAGGTGCATATTGACTTAGAAAACCACATAGTAACATTATCTATGTTCTACTGTATTTTTATTTATTTTGTTAAATATTTCTCAATGATATTTTAATCTTGTTTGGGTAGTATTCAGGAATGTTGCTGGCTGCATGGGCCAGTGGGCTTCATATTTGATACCTCTGGTCTAAGACATCAAGAACCCTAATGAGGTAACAGTTGAACTAACAGCAGAGAAGGCTAATCTCTAATCCCTAATTTGCTCATTTAGCACTCCCTTCCCCAACAGTTCCTACCTTCTGGCAGGATGACTCAACCCAATCCCCTGGGATTCATTCAGCAATTTCCTTGCTTCAGCCACTGCTGTTACAGTCCCTGTCACCTAATCTCCTGCACCTGCTCCCTCACCCCAGCAGCCCTTCCCTCATTCTACCATTCTGAAGCACCGAGGCAGCAAGCAATAGAACTCAACTTTGTCCTCTCCCTTCCTGTGCAGTGGAGGTGTAGACACAGGAAATCTAATGCTTTGCCTAGAGTGGTAGTGTCCCGGTTGTATTGCAGTAGTATTCAACCAGAGAACTAAGAAACAGGGAACTGGAGCAGGGCACCAATATGCATGTTGGGGATGGAGGGAAGCTCCATTGAGCCTGAAGGAAAGGGGATTGGTATCCAGCTGAGGCCAATTCTGTCCCCTGAGAAGTCAGTTGGGGTAGGGTAGAGACTGAGGCCAGTGAAAAGTGAATTACCCAGTATGAGAGGAGGCTGTGATAATTTTGAGGCCTAGCTCTTTGGGGGATCAGTCATCAAAGGGCAAGAAACAAGAAAGCAGTCAATAGGGAAATATAATGAAAAAAGCCAAAAGTACCAGAGATCTCAAGAGGAATACAAAAAAAGTTTAAAACTTTGAGCTTGAGCATGAGCAGATAAACTAACAGGGAAGAAAAAATATGGCTCCCAGAAGAATACAACAAATCAAAAAACCTGAACACCATAATGCAAAAATAATACAAGAATTCTGAAGTTGTGAGTCTAGATAACTAGAGGGATAATTCTGAGCACAGAAAACAAAGTACCAGTCAGATGAATCTGCAGACTGTCTCCAGAGAACAATCCTTTGCTGCAAACTCCAAGACACATAGTTATTAACTCGAACAATTCCAATGACAGACTGTAACTCTGCAAGACCTTCAAATGCATTGGAAACTAAAGGAAAATTTAATGGACACAAAACTATTTCATACCAACCAGAAACTGCAGAAGGGAATGGAATAGTGTGTTCAGAAGAACAAAGGACCTCAAGATGTAACCCAAGGTAATATAACCTGTAAAGGTGAACCTAAATCGCCAATGAAAAAAGATGAACATTCAACAAAATAGAAGCATTACTACAAAGAAAACCGGACCTGAGCATATTATTTGCTTTGCAAACACCCCAGACAACAGAAATGTAAAGGTAAACAAATAAAACAACCAAAGAAGGCACAGATAATTAAATTACCCCAGGAATGAAAAAAGAGAAGAGGGGAAAAAAAACCTAGAAAGAGAAAGATACCTGCTGGGTTAAGAACAACAATAGCAGAGACAATGTGAAGATTTCTTTCTACCTTACACAAGGAGAAAAGGCTGAAAGTAGAATTTAAATGGAAGAAATGGTGTAGGAATGGATGTCCTACCTACAGGGGAATTAATGTTTTTTTTAATGGGGTTAAACTGAAAAAGGGGAAGGTGCATAAAAAGGGAGAGGGGCAGAGCAATATAGAAGGGAGTACATGATGTACTCTAATTAAGTCAGTGGTGAACAACAGAGGGAAGATAACTCCTGTAGTCTCACAGGAAGAAGAGGGTTTACAGAATGAGTGTAACAAAGGGAGGAATTAGAAGAGGAGAAAAGAAAAAGGGCAAAATCTCCATTAAATGTTGGTAGGGGGTCCCCCTGAAATGCGCCCATGAGGATGGGGGGGTCTGTAATGGGAGATGAGAAACTTACAATGGGAATAATCTACTGGCTTTTGACACTTTGATAGACCACTCATTTTACCTCAGGAGAAGGGGAACCAGAGTTCCTGGGAGCAGCTGACATCCAAAAGAGTGTGGGGCATGGACCCAGAGAGAAGATTCCATTAAATGGGGGGAAACATAATCATGGTGAAAGCAAAGGGTAGTAATGAAATGCACAATTAGGGATAGGAAAAGTCCTATCATGGGTCAATACTTGGTAGCTTCTCTGTAGCTGGCAGGAATTGATATATGTAAGAATGAGGCACAACAGGAAAAAAAGGAGGCCAGGGAGCAAGATCTACAAGGCAATAAATTTAGAAGAGGAAACTCAAAATAGATAGAAGCTTTGGTTCCATGAGGAATACAGACAAAAGGAATAAATAATAAGGACCATAATTTAAAGAATAAAAGTCTGTAATAGAAAGGAAAGAAAATTATTAAAGAGAATGAGGGAAAGAAATCTTTTGTAGAAAAAGGAACAGAAAAAAATTTAAAAACACTAATAAAACAAGTTGAAGATTGGATAGGGGGGTAGATTTTATTTGACTGCCTAACATAAAAAGGAGGATTAGATAATTAGATAAAAGAAAGATGAATTAATAAGTTAAAACCTAGGGAAAAGGTTGACAAACAGGAAGGGAAGAAGGTTTGAAAGTGAGAAGGAAGAGAGCCTGTTGGAATATGATTGTCCTGTAGCAGATTAAACAAAAATAACTGAAAAGGCAAAATACCATCTTTACAGAGGGACCAAAAAATTCCTAATTCAGGGGGAAAAAACAATATTGGAGTCAGATGGAGGAAAATATTGACTTTAAATATGAATGGACTAAATAATCCAATAAAATTTTAGAAGTGACAGATTGGATAAGAAATAAAAATCTCCCAGTATGTTGCTTGCAAGAAACACATCTAAAAGCAATGACATACATAAACTAAAGATGAAGAGCTAGAGCAAAATTTATTAAGCATCAGGTGATTCCAAAAAGCAGAAGTTATAGCCATGCTATCAGAAAAGCAAAAACAAAAATTCACAACATAAAAAGAGATAAACTCTATTATGTTGAAGGGAACCATAGACTACAATGCAGTATCAAAATTCGACTTACACTAAATACCTTAGCAACTAAATTCATTAAGGAAAAATTAACTGAATTACACAAAGAAATAATAATGCAATAGCAGGACACTTTAATATCCCTCTCTCAGTTTTAGACAACTCTAACAGGGAGATAAATTTAGAATTGAGCAAATTTCTGGAGAAACTATAGCTAAAAGAGTGCAATCTTCTAAATGGAACTGCTAAAAAAATACATAATTCTCAGCATTACATGGAGCTTTTACAAAAATTGACCATGTGTCAGGATATAGAAATGTAAATAAATCTTAAAAAGATAAAAATAATAAATGCATCATTTTTAGACTAATACATAATAAATAGTAATCAATTCAGGGAGCACAAAAAAATATAGACTCTAATGGAGACTTAACAGTGAAATTCTTTTTTTTTTACTTTCAA
This sequence comes from Gymnobelideus leadbeateri, assembly GCA_011680675.1. Lineage (NCBI taxonomy): Eukaryota > Metazoa > Chordata > Mammalia > Diprotodontia > Petauridae > Gymnobelideus > Gymnobelideus leadbeateri. The sequence goes on from WOXC01010261.1 coordinate 139,060, forward strand.
TTTTATTTGTTTTTTGAATATTCTTTTAAAGTAAGCAACAGTATAGTATGGCTGGGCCTTAGAAGATCTTCTCTTGAAACCTTTCTGCTGTCATCTTTTCTTCACGTATTATCTGGAATCCCGTATTCTCCTCAGTTGCTCCTAGCTGGGGCCCCGGTTGGCCAGTGGCGCCCGGACCGAAAGATGAGGGCACCACGGGCGGCTCCTCGGGTGCCAGGGCTGGCGGGGGCAGCGCAGGGACTGGGGGCGCCTGCTGAGATGGAGCAGTAGCCTTCGAAGTCCCGGGGCCCGGGTAAGGGGACCCCACCCCGCCGTGGGCCAGCCAGGCTGCCGCCCCCCCATTGGAGGGGCCCCCGCCCCGGCCCCAGCAGCGAACAGCCAGGGGCTGGGGCCGGGGCCCCATGCGCCCCCTCCAAGGGCAGCTGCTGGTGGAAGGGCGCTGTGGCCGAGGACGTCGACGCGGCCACTCGTTCTCCCTCCTCCTCAAGGCCGATCTCCTCCTCCCCCTCCTGGAAACCCTGGGCGTCGACTACGGGCTGGGGCCCACGGTCTGAGGAAAAGGCTGAGGTGGCGGCGGCGTCGCCGGCCTCCTCCTCCTCCATGGCGTCGCCTTCATCCTCCAGCTCCATCTGGTCGTCCTCCTGGGCGCTGTTGTGGGCCGAAGCCGTCGCCTCACGCCTCAGTTGCTGTCGCCTCGTGCCTCGAGCCTCACCAACAGTGAAATTCTTAATAACAAGTGAATCAAAACACAAATTGTAGAAACAGTAATTCTGTGAAATAAAACAATAATGATGAAAAAAATACCAAAATTTCTGGGATACATCTAAAGTGGTCCTAAGGGGGAAAATTTATTCCTGAAAACATACACTACGAAAATAGGACAGGATTCATGAGCTTGACATAGTTTTAAAAATTAGAAAGCCACTAAATAACCCTAAAATAAGCACTAAAAAGGAGATATGAAAAATTAGGGGAGAAATAAACTGGAAGCCAAAAAGACTATAAAAACAAGAAAAAATTAAAAGCTGGTTCTTTGAAAATAAAACAAAATTGATAAATCTTTAGAGTTACAAAGTCTTTTTGTTGTTTTTTAATTTTCTTTTTTTTTATTAATTTGTTTATTTACTTTTAGTTTACAACACTCAGTTCCACAGTATCCTTGAGTTTAAAATTTCCTCCCCCTCCCTTTCCTGCCCCCCGCCCTGGCTTCATGCAATCAAATATAAGATCTACAAATATCTTAACATTAATCATTAGTCAGGTTGTAAAGAAGGATTATAACTGATGGAATGATCAGTGGGAAAGAGGAAACAAAACAAAGCAAGAAAAAGAAACAGAGCAAGTAGTTTGCTTCAATCTGCCTTCAGACTCCACAGCTCGTTCTCTGGATATGGATATCTCTTTTGATCATGAGTCTTTTGGAGTTGTCTTATCACCTTACATTGCTGAGAGGAGCCCGGTCTATCAATGTTAGTTGTTAGGTATACGTTGTGTCTGTGATCGTGTACAGATTTCTTCTTGTTCTGCTCTTCTCGCTCATCATCAGTTCATATAAGTCTCTCCAGGTTATTATGAAGTCCATCTGCTCCTCATTTCTTATAGCACAGTAGTATTCCATTACATTCATATACCACAACTTGTTCAGCCATTCCCCAAGTGATGGGCATCCCCTTGATTTCCAATTCTTTGCCACCACAAAAAGAGCTGCTATAAAGATTTTTGTACATACAGGTCTTCCTCCCACTTCTTTGATCTCTTTGGTATACAACCCTAGAAGTGGTGTTGCTAGGTCAAAAGGTATGCACTTATTTATAGCCCTTTGGGCATAGTTCCAGATTGCTCTCCAGAATGGTTGGATCAGTTCACAACTCCACTAACAAATGCATTAGTGTTCCAATTTTTCCACATCCTCTCCAGCATTTATCATTTTCCTGTTTTGTCATCTTAGCCAATCTGGCTTGTGAGATGTGGTACCTCAGTTGTTTTTTTTTCCCAAATACTTTATTAACTCCTGGTTTACATCATTCATTTCTGCCAGATTTTGAGTTACAATTTCCCCCCATTTTTTCCCTATTCCCCACCCTAGAATAGTAGTCCCACAGGATATCCCCTCATCCCATCTGCTATCTCCCATATCTTCTCCCATACCCTCTTCGACTTTTTCAGTAGGGCAAGGTGAATCTCTGTGCCCCAATGCCTGTATATCTTATTTCCCAATTATATGTAAAATAGTATTAATAATAGTATTTATATATTTTTAAACATTTGATTTTGAAACTTTGAATTCCAGATTCATTCCCTTCCTCCCTTGTCACCCACCCTTACTGGGAAGATAAGCAATTCAGTATATGTTGTACATATGTAGCTATGCAAAACATTACCATAGTAGATATATTGTAAAAGACTGACTATATTTTCCTCCCTCCTATCCCACCTCCCACTTGGTCTATTCCCTACTTTGATCCTTTCCCTTTTCAAAAGTGGGTGCTTCCAGCTTCCCTCCCACCCTCCCTTCCATCATGCCGCATTTCAGTCCCTTCCCCCTTACACTCCTATAGGGTGAGGTATCCTATTTAGTATGTATGTCATTCTCTCCTTGATCCAAATTCAATGAGAATAAGGTTTTGCCTTTTTCCCTTCCTGTCCTTCCCCTCCCTTATAACCATTTTCCCTTGCCTCTTCTATATGAGATAGTTTACCCCATTCTGTCTCTCCCCATCTCCTCTTGTTATATTCCTCTCTCACCTCTTAATTTCACCTTTTAAGTAAAATCCCTTCCTATTAAATTTGACCTGTGCTCTCTATCTATGTATATCTGTAAACATATATAGACACGTTCACATATGTATTCATATGCCCACATACCCTTCTTCAACTATTTTCATACTGAGAAAAGTTTCATCAGTTACAGTTATCATTTTTCCATGTAGGAATGTAAATAGTTTAACTTTGATAAGTTCATTATGACTTCTTTTCCCTGTTTATCTTCTCAAGCATCTCTTGCTTCTTGTATCTGAATGTCAAATTTTCTATTCAACTCTGGTTTTTTCATCAAGAATGCTTGAAAGTCCTTTATTCCACTGAATGACCATATTTTCCCCTGAAATATGATGCTCAGTTTTGCTGGGTAGGTGATTCTTGGTTTTAATCCCAGCTCATTTGCCCTGCATAATATCATATTCCAAGCCCTTCAATCCCTCAGTATAGAAGCTGCCAGATCCTGCGCTATCCTGATTGCATTTCCATAGTATTCAAATTGTTTCTTCCTGGCTGCTTGTAATATTTTCTTCTTGATCTGGGGATTCTGGAACCTGGCTATAATATTCCTAGGAGTTTTCTTTTTGGGATCTTTTCCAGGAGGTGATTGATGGATTCTTTCAACCTCTATTTTGCCCTCTGGTTCTAAAACATCAGGGCAGTTTTCCTTGAGAATTTCTTGAAGGGTGATTTCTAGGTTCCTTTTTTGATCATGGCTTTCAGGTAGTCCAATAATTTTAAAATAATTTCTCCTGGATCTCTTTTCCAGGTCAATGGTTTTTCCAGTGAGATATTTCACATTGTTTTCTTTTTTTTTTCATATGGAAATAGAGATTTTATTCTAAAGTATACCAACATAAAGCAAATTATCAGAGTTTGCATAATCTTCTAGTAGAAAAGTAGACTTTTTTTCCCCTCAGCTTGGCAATGAAGAGACAGCAGACCTTTGAATCAGGACCAGTGTTCAAATCCTGCCCCTGTCACTAAATGGCTGTGTGAGTTTAGGCAAATCCCTTAACCTCTCAGAGACCCAGGAAATTCAGACTAAAACTTTTACAGGAATGGAGTTATCTACGTTGCTTTCCACATGGGAAGCTCTCAGTGCCCATGAAATCCCAGGTCCTAACTCCCCATCCTGACCACCCCAAATAGCTAACTTCCAAAGAATGGCCTCCCTTGGCTTGATAATCCCACGTTTCTGAGCTTTTCTTTTTTTTTTAACAAATACTTTATTAACTTCTGTTTTACATCATTCATTTCCGCCAGATTTTGAGTTACAATCATTTTCCCCCCATTATTCCCCTACCCAACCTCCCAGAATAGCAGTCCCACAAGATATCGCTTCCTCCAATCTGCTCTCTCCCATACCTTCTCCCATACCCCCATCGACTTTTCCATTAGAGGAAGATGAATCTTTGTGTCCCAATGCCTGCACATCTTATCTCCCAATTATAGGCAAAAGAGTATTAATAATAGTATTTATATATATATTTGAAACATTTAATGTTACGACCTCGAATTTCAGATCCATTTCCTTCCTCCCTTGTCACCCATTCCTTCTTGGGATATAAGTAATTCAGTATATGTTGTACATGTCTAGCTATGCAAAACATTATCATAGTAGATATATTGTACAAGGCTGCTTATAATTCCCTCCCACTCATCCCACCCCCCACCTGGTCCATTCCCTACATGATCCTGTCCCTCTTCTATAGTGGGTACTTCCAACCTCCCCTCACCCCAAGGATGCCCTCCCATCCATCATCCCTCCTCTCATCCCCCTTCCCCCTATCCTGCTGCAGGTTGAGATATCCCATTTAGTATGTATGTCATTTTCTCCCTGAACCAAATTCAATGTGAATGTGGTTTTACCTTTTTAGCCTTCCTTATTCTCCCCCTCCTTTGCACCCACTTCCCCTACATGAGATAGTTTACCCTACCATGTCTCTCCCCATCTCCTCTTGCCACTTTCCTCTCTCACCTCATAATTTCATCCCTTGAGTACTCTCCCTTCCCAACAAAATCAACCTATGCCCTCTATCCATATATAACTGTAACCATATACACACACATTCACATATGTATTCGTATGACCACACCCCCTTCTTCCATTATTTTCATAGTGGGAAAGATATCATCAGTCACAGATATTGCTTTTCCATATAGGAATGTAAATAGTTCAACTTTGATAAGTTCCTTTTGATTTCTTTTCCCTGATTACCTTCTCAGGCATCTCTTACTTCTTGCGTCTGGATGTCAAATTTTCTATTCAACTCTGGTTTTTCCTCAAGAATGCTTGAAAGTCCTCTATTCCACTGAATGACCATATTTTCCCCCTGAAACAAAATACTCAGTTTTGCTGGGTAGGTGACCCTTGGGTTCATTCCCAGCTCTTTTGCCCTCTGGAATATCATATTCCATGCCCTTCGATCCCTCAGTGTAGAAGCTGCCAGGTCCTGGGCTATTCTGATTGTGTTTCCACAATATTGAAATTGTTTCTTCCTGGCTGCTTGTAGTATTTTCTCCTTGATCTGGGGATTCTGGAACCTGGCTATAATATTTCTGGGAGTTTTCTTTTTGGGATCTTTTTCAGGAGGTGATCAGTGGATTCTTTCAACCTCTATTTTGCCCTCTGGATCTAAAACATCAGGGCAGTTTTCCTTGAGAATTTCTTGAAGGGTGATTTCTAGGTTCTTTCCTTGATCATGGCTTTCAGGTAGTCCAATAATTTTTAAATTGTCTCTCCTGGATCTATTTTCCAGGTCAGTGGTTTTTCCCATGAGATATTTCACATTGCCTTCTAATCTTTCATTTGTTTGGATCTGCTTAACAGCATCTTGATTTCTCATAAAGTCATTAGCTTCCATTTGCTCCAGTCTAACTCTGAAGGAATGAATCTCCTCAGTGAGCTTTTGAGATTCTTTTTCCATCTGGCAAATTCGACTTTTTAAGGCATTCTTCTCCTCATTGCCCTTTTGGGCCTCCTTTGCCATTTGAGCTAGTCTATTTTTTAAGGTGTTGTTTTCCTCAGTCAGGCTGTTGACCCTCATTTCATACTTTTCCTGCATCCTTCTCATTTCTCTTTCTAATTTTTCCTCCACTTCTCTTATTTGATTTTTAAAGTCCTTCTTAAGGTCCTCTATGGCCTGCAACCCGCTCATGTTTTCCCCTGGGGCTTTTGGAGCAGGACTTCTGACCTCACAGTCCTTTTCCCGCTCTATGCCCCCAAAATAGGAGTCTAGGGTTGCATTTTTCTGTTTCCTTTGCCTTGGCATGTTGCCACTTAATTACTTGACTTTTGGGCTTGTTGCCACACTATGGCTTTAAGGCCAGCTAGAGGTCGTACAAATGTGGGCAACTTCCGTTTCTGGCAAGCTGTAAACCCACCCACAGCTTCCACCCTAGATCACAATCCAGATCCAGGGAGGTTAAAGCAAGAGCGATTACCCCCCAAGACTGATCGCTGGATCTCCCCACGATTTGTAGGCTGGGAGCCGGAAATGCCTCTGAAAACTACACAATGGCGTGTCTCCTCAGCAGCTTCTAGCCCCCAGGGGAGGGAGCTGACGCATTCCCCAAATACAGGTCCCAAAGTCCATAGGACACTAACCTCTTACTTTGTCCTAGGCAAGTCTATGTTGATAATTCTGGAATCTCCACAGTTCCTGGTGTTCTGGGGTTCCTCCAGCTGGCTGCTGGCCCTGCCGCCCTGGGGCTAAAACCTCGGCTCACGTGGACCTGGCTGGCTCGGCTCGGCTCCTGCGCTCTGCGCGCTGCCGGCTCCCAGACCACTGCGCTGGTCCTTCCTGCAGGGTGCTGGGCTGTCCTCAGCGGGAGGTTAGCTTCTCTGTGTCGTTCTGTGGGTGCTGGGGCTCCAGAAGATTTTCAGAGTCCTTTTTTACATAGTTTGTGGAGAATCTGGGGGCAGAGAGGCTTGGACGAGCTGTTTCTACTCCGCCATCTTGGCTCCGCCCCCCGTTTCTCCACATTGTTTTCTATTCCTTCATTTGTTTGGATCTGCTTAACAGCATCTTGATTTCTCATAAAATCACTAGCTTCCATTTGCTCCAGTCTAATTTTGAAGGAATAATTCTCTTCAGTGAGCTTTTGAGATTCTTTTTCCATCTGGAAAATTCAGCTTTTTAAGGCATTCTTCTCCTCATTGCCTTTTTTGAGCCTCTTTTGCCATTTGAGTTAGTCTATTTCTTAAGGTGTTATTTTCCTCAGTCAGGCTGTTGACTCTCATTTCATACCTTTTTTGCATCTTTCTCATTTCTCTTCCCAATGTTTCCCCCACTTCTCTTATCTGCTTCTTAAGGTCCTTTATGCCCCCAAAATAAGAGTCTAATGTTGAAATTTTCTGTTTATTTTTTTTCCTTTACCTAGGCATGTTGCCACTCAATTACTTGACTTTTGGACTTGTTGCGACAGTAGAACTCTGCTACCAGCCAGGGGAGCTTCCGTCCCAAATGCTGGGGTTTCCCAGCTGCCAGAGGTAATAGTTGGGTGGCCTCTCTGAAGCCTCCACACCCTCTGGCAAGATGGTTACACACCCCAATACCTCCACCCCAGACTGCAATCCAGATCCAAGAAGGTTAAAGCAAGAGTGGTTACCCCCCCCCCAAGCTGATTGCTGGATCCCCCTAAAGTCTGCAGGCCAGGAGCTGAAGCTGCCACGTGTTGCTTGCTACACCATGGCTTCTCAGCGGCTTTTCACCCCCAGGGGAAGAGGCTGACATTCTCGCAAGTACTGGTCCCAAAGTCCATACTGCACTGACCTCTCACTTTGTCCTTGGCATCTATGTGTTGATAATTCTGGAAACACCACAGCTGCTGGTGATCTGGAGTCCCTCCAGCAGGTGTTTGGTTGGGCTGCCCTGGGGCTAAAACCTCTGACTCATGTGGACCTGGGCTCTGCTTCCAGAGCGCTGTGTTGGCTGCTCCCTGCCAGGCTGCCGGGCTGTTCTCAGCAGGAGGTTAGCTTCTCTGTGTTATTTTGTGGTTTCTGTAGCTTTAGAGTTTGTTCAGAGTCCCCTTTTATATAAATTGGAAGTGATGGGAGCAGGAGCTGTGCAGAAATGCTGTTATTACTCTGCCATCTTGACTCCGCCCCCTCAGAGTTGTTTTGATTTGCACTTCTCTAATCAATAGTGATTTAGAGCATTTTTTCATATGCTTATAGATACCTTTAATTTCATCTTCTGAGAACTGCCTGTTCATATCCTTTGACCATTTATCAATTGGGGAGTGGCTTGTATTCTTATAGATTTGACTCAATTCTTCGTATATTTTAGAAATGAGTCCTTTATCAGAGACATTGATTGTAAAAATTCTTTCCCAATATTCCACTTCCCTCTTAATCTTGATGACATTGACTTTATTTGTACAGAAACTTTTCAATTTAATATAATTAAAATTATCCATTTTGCATTTTGTAATGCTCTCTAAGAGTTAAAAATCTTAAGAGGGCAGAAAATCAAATCAACACAATAGCAAACAATCAAGGTGGAATCACAGTAAATCCAGAAGCTATTTTTAAAATTATCTGAACCTACAATACTCGGTTATATGCTAACAAAACTAGTAATACAAAGAACATAAGAAAATGCCTTTAAAAATATAAAATACCCTAGCTAATAGAAGACCCAAAAAAGATCTTGAATAGTCTAATATCATAAGAATTACAACTACTGGGGAAGGAGTTTCCAAGGGAGAAAGAAGGGGGAAGAAACTTCCTGCTCCTGATGAATTCACAGGAGAATTCTGTCAAACTTTTAAAGAGAAGAAATTACCAATAATGCACTAATTATTCTCAAAAATTGAGAAAGCACTCTACCAGACTCCTTTTGTGAGAGAAATATAGAGAAAGGGAGGATAGCATTTTCAAATATCATACTCTTTTATAAAGCAGTAGTCATCAGAATCATGTAGTATTGTTTTAAAAATAGAGAAGTAAATCAATGGAGCAGACTAGATGAGGGAGAGTCAGAAATGATGGAACTTAATGATCCAACATTCAATAAACCAGAAAACAAATGACTTAGGAAAGCATTCCTTATTTGATAAAAACTGATGGAAAAACTAGAAAGCAATCTGGCAGAAATTATACTTAGACCAACACCTTGCACAAATTTCTACAATACATTCTAAATGGACATATGAGGGTTTTTTTCCTCTTTGATTATATTTTTTATTTATTTTCATTAAATATTTCCCACTTACATTTGGTTTTTAAAATTTTTAACATTCATTTTTTAAAATTTTGAGCTCCAAATTTTGGAATTTGGAACTCCCTCTGTCTCATCCTTCCCCATCAAGAAGTCGAGCAAAATAATATCAATTATACATGTGAAATCATGTAAAACATTTCTATATTAGCTGTTTCTCCACAACAACAAATACATAAACACACACACACACACACACACACACACACACACACACACACATACAAATGCAAGAAAATAAAGAAAGCAAAAAAATTATGCTTCAGTCTGCACTCAGAGTTTATTAGTTCTCTCCTGAGGTGGATAACATTTTCCATCATGGGTCCTTTGGAATTTTCTTGGATCACCATAGTTCTGAGAATAGCTAAGTAATCATTCACAGTTGATGTACAATATTGCTGTTACTGTATAAAATGTTCTGGTTCTGTTCACTTTGCTTTGCATCACTTCATATAAGTCTTTCTAGTTTTTCCCAAACCACCCCCTTATAGCACAATCATATTCAATCACATTCATATACCACAACTTGTTCAGCTATTACCTAATTGATGGGCATCCCCTCATTTTTCAATTCTTTGTCACCACAAAAAGAACTGTTATAAATATTTTTGTACATACAGGTCCTTTTTTAGGATACAGGCCTAGTAGTGGTGTTGCTTGGTCAAAGAGTATGCACAGTTTTATAGCCCTTTGGGTATAGTTCCAAATTGCTCTCCAGAATGGTTGGATCAGTTCACAACTCCATCAACAATGCATTAGTCAAATGGATATATGAGTTTAACATTAAAGATCATACCATAAAAAATGTTAGAAGAGGAGATCATATAGCTTTCACAACTATGGGTAGGAGATATATTCTTTTTTGGGGAAGGGGGAAAGCAATAGGGGTTAAGTAACTTGTCCAGAGTCACACAGCTAGTATCTGAGACCAGATCTGAACTCAGGTCCTCCTGGCTCCAGGGCTTTATCCACTGTGCCACTTAACTGCCCCCTAGGAGATATATTCTTAACCCAACAAGGGATAGAGGCAATTCCAAAAGTTAAAATAGATATTTCTTGCCTGAAACTCAGATTTATGCATGAAGTTAATGCACCTAGAATAAGAAGGGAATTGAGGGAAAAACTCTTTATAATGAATTTTTTTTTAGATAAAAGTTTGGTATTTAAGACATAGTGTGTTCCAGAAGTCTCAATTTCAAAAGATTAAAATGGCACTAAGATTTTCAGGACATAATGTATAAATAACATATATGTCTGTGTATACATATATATATATTATGTACATATATGGATATATATGTGTGTGTATACACACATACATGTCCTTTTAGTCATTTCAGTTGGATTTTTTTGCCTTTTTTGGAGGAGGAAGGCAAGGCAAGTGACTTGCCCAAGGTCACACAGCTCGTAAGTGTGTCAAGTTTCTGAGGCCGGATTTGAACTCAGGTCCTCCTGACTCCAAGGGTCATGCTCTATTCACTGTGCCACCTAGCTGCCCCAATTTCAATTGTATTTGACTCTTTGTGACCCCATTTGGGGTTCTCTTGACCAAGATACTGGAATGGTTTTCTATTTCCTTCTCCAGCTAATTTACAGATGAGGAGACAGGTAAACAGGGTTATGTGACCTACCCAAGGGTCACGCAGCTAGTAAGTGTCTGAGGCCAGATATAAACTCAGATCTTCCTGACCCCAGGCCTAGCACTCTGTCCACTGCACCGCCTAGTATGTATATAATACATGTATAACCAAAAGCCATTCCCTAATAATAAAAAAAGGATATGAACAAACAGTTCTGAAAAGAATTGCAAACTGTTAACATCTTTATGGAAAAAATGTTCTAAACCACTAATGATAAGAGAAATGCAAATCAAAATAACCCTGAGGTACACTTTGTAAATTGGCAAAGATGGCAAAAAATGGGAACAATCAATATTGGAAGGATTGTGGGAAGAAAGGCACAAGAATGCATTGTTGGTGGAGCTATCAAGAAAGCCATTAGGAATTATGCAGTGAAATAACTAAGTCACCGTTTGACGTAGAGATTCCAATCATGAACATATACCTCAAGGATGCTGTAGATAAGGAGAAGGATTCCACAGATACCAAAATATAGCAGCACTTTTTGTGAGAGCAAAGAATTGGAAACAAAGTAGGAGCTCATCCATTGGGGAATGGCTAACCTGTGATCCATGAATAGAATGGAATATTATTGTCCTGTAACAAACAATGAATGTGACGAATACAGAGTAACACAGAAAGATTCCCATGGTCTTCTACAGAGTCATCTGCTTCAAAGTCAGCACAATGCTTACAACAATGTAAATTTAAAAAACAATCATAAAACAATAAGAAAATCAATATTGCAAAATTATAAAAAAGCAAGCATGACTCCAAGAAAGCACCCCCCCTCCCACTCCTTTATAGAGGTGGGAGGTTCATAGGTATGGTACATTTTATGTAAATTTAGACTTTTTCAATATATTTATTAATGCTGTTGATTTTTCCCTTTTTTCTTAAAATAGTATTATTTGTTATATGATATGGCTTCCTCAAAAGAGAAGGGGAAAGAATATTGGAAGAAATGTTGGTGATCTGTATGTAGATGTGTATATGCACACATGCACATATATAGGTAATTTGATCCTACCATATCATATGTTCTCTTTTTCCATATAGATATGTACTTTATCCATATCACACACACACACACATATATATATATATACTTATCTATCTAAGAGAGCACATATGGTAGAATCCAATGACCTAGTATGTATGTGTATATGTGTATCTCTATCACCATCTATATATCTGTCTGTCTATACAGAAAGAGAGAGAGATCACATATTTTAGGATCCAAAGACCTAGTATGTATGTGTATGTCTATCACTATCCGTCTGTCTGTCTGTCTATCTATCTATCTATCCAGAGAGAGAGATCACATATTATAGGATCCAGTGACCTAGTAAGTATGTGTGTGTGTCTATCTCTGTCTGTCTATCCATCTATCTGTCTGTCTATACAGAGAGAGAGATCACATATTATAGGATCCAGTGACCTAGTATATATGTGTATGTGTGTGTCTCTGTCTATCTATCTCTCTGTCTGTCTCTATATCTCTGTCTGTCTATGTGTCTGTCCATCTATCTGTCTGTCTCTGTCTATCTATCTATCTATCTATCTATCTATCCAGAAAGAGAGAGATCACATATTATAGGATCCAGTGACCTAGGATGTATGTCTGTGTGTGTGTCTATCTCAGTCTGTCTGTCTATCCATCTATCTGTCTGTCTATACAGAAAGAGAGAGATAATTTATTATAGGATCCAGTGACCTAGTACATATGTGTATATGTGTGTCTCTATCACTATCTATCTGTCTGTCTGTCTATGTATCTATCTATCTATCTATCTATCTATCTATCTATCTATCTATCCAGAAAGAGAGAGAGATCACATATTATAGGATCCAGTGACCTAGGATGTATGTCTGTGTGTGTGTCTATCTCTGTCTGTCTATCCATCTATCTGTCTGTCTGTCTGTCTATACAGAGAGAGAGAGATCACATATTATAGGATCCAGTGACCTAGTATATATGTGTATGTGTGTGTCTCTATCTTTATCTATCTATCATCTATCTATCTATCTATCTATCTATCTATCTATCTATCTATCTATCCAGAAAGAGAGAGATCACATATTATAGGATCCAATGACCTAGTATGTATGTGTATGTGTGTATGTCTGTCTCAATCTGTCTGTCTAGCCATCTGTCTGTCTATACAGAAAGAGAGAGATCATTTATTATAGGATCCAGTGACCTAGTACATATGTGTATGTACGTGTTTCTATCACTATCTGTCTGTCCACACACACATCTATCTATCTATCTATCTATCTATCCAGAAAGAGAGAGAGATCACATATTATAGGATCCAGTGACCTAGGATGTATGTATATGTGTGTGTCTCTATCACTATCTATCTGTCTATCTATAAAGAAAGAGAGAGATCACATATTGTAGGATCCAATGACCTAGTATTTTTCTGAGGAAGATGGCAGAAGAATGATTTTTAAAAGACTCTCAATAAGGAAATTATGAAAATACAAAGCAGAAATGATTCCATTAAGGAGGTAAAAGGGAAAATAACGTGATTTTTTAACATTTTGCTGAAATCTAGGGATAGTATGTTTCTTTTTTTTTTTTTTTTGCTTTTTGGAGGGCAATTGGGGTTGAGTAACTTGCCCAAGGTCACACAGCTAGGTTTTTGTTTGTGCGTTAAGTGTCTGAGGCCGGAACCGAACCCAGGTCCTTCTGACTCCAGGGCCAATGCTCTACTCACTGCGCCACCTAGCCGCCCCAGATAGTATGTTTCTTATACTCCCTTGACCTACCAGCCTAGTTTACTCCATCAAAAAGGGATGTGAAGTTAGTCCAGCACAATCTGTTCTTAATGAAACCATACTGGATTTCAGTGACTGCTACTTCGTAAATACTCACAAACCATCCCTTTAATAATATGTCTTGGAATTTTGTCAGGACTAGAAATCAAACTCACCAGTCTAGAATTTACAGAATTCACCCTTATCCCTGTTTTGAAAATTGTAACAAATGTGCCCTTCTTCAGTCCTGAGGCACCATTTCCCACATTGTTGATAGTGGCTTATCAAACAGAGCAACATACTTTTCATGAGCCTGGTGACCTGTGATATTTGAAGCCAACTAGGTTGTGCCTTACTTATCTTGGATTTTTACCACACTAAACATCGAGTTCTAGCTTTCCCAGTCCAAATATCAATCTCCTTGACAAGGAAAGGAAACAATGTGGTACAGTGGAAAAAGTATTGATTCTAGAATCTGAGGACCTCTATTCAAAGTCACCTCATTTCTCTGGTCCCTGGATTCTTCAGTGAAGGGGTGATAATATCTAGCCTCTAACGTCTTTCCCAATGCTAGTTCTATCCATCCTATGGATGACCATAGGCACTTCTCCTCTCTGGGCCTCAGTTACCTTATCTTAAAATGACAGGATTGTACTCAATGAATTCTCAAGGCCCCACTGAGCCTAGAGCAAAATAAGAGTTTTTGCCATTTCTATTATCTTTACCCTGAACTTATCATTTGAACCCCCATTTTGGCTTTCTTCTTGCCTCCAAAAAAGCTGAAACATCTTTTTATTTCATCATTAGCCTCAGTTCATTTCCTAGGGAGCTCTTTGAGATTGTGGACTTCATAGCCCCAGGCTCTAACATAGTACCTTGCACATTGTAGATGTGTAGTGTTAGTGTAAATGTCAGCTGTATTGCATTCTGGGCTTTAGTGCTTCTGACATAATTTTTATAGAGTGTGTATTCCTTCTAGATTACTTAGATCTAGACAGTCAATGAGCTTTTATTTAGCAACTACTACTGTGTGTCAGGGACTCTGCTAAGCATTGGGAATGCAAAGAAGGCAAAAGACAGTCCCTGCCTTCAAGGAGCTCCCAATCTAATGGGGAAGACAACATGTAAACAGCTATGTGCAGAAGGCTCTAGACAACGTCAGTTAGAGATAATCAACAGCAGGAAGGCTCTAGAATTAAGGGGTACTGGGGAAGGCTTCCTGTAGAAGGTAGAATTTTAACTGAGCCTTGAAGGAAGCTAGAGAAGGAAGGAGGCAGAGATGAGGAGGGAGAGTATGTCCCCCCAGGCATGGGGGACAGCCAGTGAAAATGCCCAGATTCTGGAGATGGAGCATCTTGTGTGAGCCACAGTCAGGAGGCCAGGGTCACTGTATCAAAGAGCACATGGGGAGGGGAACATAAAGCATAAGAAGATCAGAAAGGTAGTGAAGGAAAGTTATGAAGGGCTTTGAATGCCAGAGGATTTTATACTTGATCCTGGAAATAATAGGGATCCACTGGAGTTTATTGAGTGTGTGTGTGTGTGTGTGTGTGTGTGTGTGTGTGTGTGTGTGTGTTGGGGGGGAAGGACACAGGTGACATAGACAAGCTTTAGAAAGAACACTTCAACAGCTGAGTAAAGGATAAATTGGAGTACTGAGAAACTTGAGACAAGGAGGCCAACCATCAGGCTTTTTCAATGGCCCCAGTTTGAAGTGAAGAAGGCCTGCACCAGAGTGGTGATAGTGTCAGAGAGAAGGGGGAATATCCAGGAGATATTATGAAGGCAAAATCAATAAGTTTTGGCAACAGATTGGATATGGGAATTGAGAGAGTGATGAGTTGATAATACCTAGCTCATCAGCCTGGGAGACTGGGAGGATGGTGGTGCCCTCAACAGGAATAGGAAATTTGCAAAGAGGAGAAAGTTTAGGAGGAAAGATAATGAGTTCTACTTTAGATATGTTGAATTGCCCAGTTTAAGATGTCTAATAGGCAGTTGGAGATGCTAGACTGGGGTTTGGTAGAAAGATTATAGGACCAGCCAAAGTAGATTGGAGGATCATTAGCATAGAGATGATAACTGAATCCATGAGAGATGAGATAAATCACCAAGTGAAGCAATAGATCAATGAGGTCAAATTCAAATAGAAAAGGATCTTATAAAAACACAAATTAATATGATAGCATATCATATTTTTATGTATTTTGTTAAGCATTTCCCAATTACATTTTAATTTCGCAGGCTGCTTGGGGCCCAAGGGCCATGAATTTGACACATGTGGTATAGAGTGATAAGAGAAGAAGGGGAGCCCTAGAGGATCCCCACAATTAGCAGGTGTGACCTGGACAAAGATCCAGCAAAGGAAACTGAGAAGGAATAATCAGACAAGTAGCAGGAGAACCAAGCAGGCTAGAGCAGCGTCAAGGAAAAGAAGGTAAAAGGTCAAGAAGGGTAAGGGTCAAGAAAAGGCCATCAGATTTGGTAACTAAGAGATCAATGCCCTTGCTTCCATTTTCTCTTTGGCTTTAAAAACTGAGCTGGTTGATGAGTTCCACATCAAGTGACTTTAGGCAGACCCCCTTTTCTTTCTCCATCAGAATCATTTTTGCTTATGTCTTCAGAATTTTTCTTTTGAGAGTTTTCCACCCCTTTGGGCTATTTTGCCCAACAAAATTTTAGGTCTTTGGATCAGACCAATCCTTTCTCTGCTCCTTTTGAAGTCTGGTCACACAAAATATAGGGTGCATGACAGACTGTGCCTATGTTTTCTCCTGTAATCTTTTTTTAATGCTCATATTACATTTTGGCATCTTTCTATTTAAATATATTCAGATATATTTCTGGAGACAAAACCAGTTGAGGACACTTGTCATATGAAGCAATGGTAAAATTCTGAGTCACTTAATCACCAGACATAGATTCATCTAGTATTTATACAATTCCTGGTGCATAGTTGGTGCCTAATAAATGTATGTCTAACATGTAAATGTTAGATAGGGTTGGCAAAACAATAGTAGATGCATTATCATCTGATAATATCGTGGGAAAGAAGGGAGAACTGCATGGGAAATTTATCATGAATGTTACTCAGGATAAGAAAAAGTCCAGTGTAGTGGTTATGACTAGTGATGGTCTTAACCTCAGACACTTACTAGCTGTGTGACCCTGGGCAGTTGTTTCACCCATCTAGACCTCAGTTTCTTCATCTGTAAAACAAGAGGGTTGGACTCAATGACGTCTAGCTCTAGGTCTATGATTGTATGAACCATCAAGGCAACAAAGGCATTGACTCAATCAAACAAAAGAACATCAGCAAGGTCCTTCTTGTCTGACAGCTAAAGGTCCCAAAGGGGATTTGGAAGAAGTGGGAACTTTTCTCCCACCCTCTCAACTAAGAACCTTTCTTCCTATTTCTCTGGAAAAAATGAGTCTATTCATTGAGCATTCTCTTTTCTTCCCTCTAACTCATTTCACATTCAAATATCTTTCCTACTGTCTCCTTCCCCCATTCCATCCTGGTTCCTTCAGGAGTTTGCCCCTTTTATCATCCCCACTCTCTCACTTATCTCAGTCTCTCCCTGTCTGCTGGTTCATTCCTTGTCGCCCACAACCATGCCCATGTCTCCTCCATCCTCAAAATACCCTCACTTAATCTGGCCATTCCCACTAGCTAAGCTCCTTGAGAAGGTCATCAACAATAGGTGCTTACCCTTCCTTTCCTCTCACTCTCTTCTGAACTCTGCAGTCTGGCTTCTATCCTCATCATTCCATCAGAACTGGTGTCTCCAAAGTTACCAATTATCTCTTAATGGCCAAATCTAATGGCCTTTTCTCAGTCCTCATCCATCTCTACTTCTTGGCAGTTTTTAACACAGTTAGCCTCTTCTTGATACTTCTTGCTCTCTCCTGCTTTCTCCTCTCATCTGTCTAACAGCACCTTCTCAGTCTCCTTCGCTGGGTCTGCATCCAGGTCATGCCTGCTCACCATGGATTCCCCTAAGCCTTTGTCCTGGGCCTCTTTTCTCTTATGTCATATTTCTTTGGGTGGTCTTATCAGTTCCTATGGATTCGATTGTCTCTATGCTTATGATTCTCAAATCTACTTATCTTACCCTTGTCCTCTCTGCTGACCTCCACTCTGGCATTTCCAACTGCCTATTAGACATCTCAAACTAGATGTCCCATGTACAGCTTAAACTCAGCATGTCCAAAATTGAACTCATTATCTTCTTTTCCAAAGCTTCCTTTCTTCCCAAGTTGGCTGTTCCTGTTGAGGATATTACCATCTTCCCATCTACCCAGGCTTACAAAGATAATCCTGTGTTGTCCTTGACTCCTCACTCTTAACTCCCATATCCATTTTTTTCAAGTCCTGTTGATTCTACCTTCATGATATCTCTCATATACACCCTCTTCTTTCCTCTAACATTGCCACCGCCCTAGTGTGACCCTCCATCACCTACATCTGGACTATTGCAGTAGTCTGCTGGTTGGTCTCCCTGCCTCAAATCTTTCCCCATTCCAGTGTATCCTTCACTCAGCCATCAAATTGATCTTCCATGTGCAGGACTGACCATGTCAGTCATTTGATAAATCCCAGTGGTATATTATAGCCTCCAGGATCAAATATAAAATCCTCTATTTGGCATTCAAAGCCTTTTACAATTTGACCCCCTCCTACCTTTCCAGTATTCTTACACTTTACTCCCATCCACATATTCTATGATCCAGTGACACTGGCTATTCCCCAAAAGGTCACATCAGGTCAACTAGGAATTATCAAGACACTTCATCTTGAACTCCGGGAATTTTTACTGTCTTTTCCTCACACCTGGAAATCTGTCTCCTAATTTCTCTGGCTTCCCTTCAGTCCCAGCTAAAGTCCAATCTTCTACAAGAAGCCTTTTCCATTTCCCCTTAATGCTAGTGCCTTAACTCAGAGACTGTCTCCAATTCACACTGTATATGTCTTGTTTGTAGGTAATTATGTGCATGTTGTCTCTCCCATTAAACTATGAATTCCTTAAGAGCTGGGAATGTTTTTTGCTTTTCTTTATATCCCAGTGCTTAGCACAATATCTAGCATATAGTAAGCACTTAATAAATACTTTTTGACTTGACATCTGTCAATGAATTAACAAACAAGTAACAACATGTACTTGATAAAAATCAAAGAAAGTAGAAGGAAGGATGATCAAGAACAAGAACTCTCAGACTGGGGGCATCATAAAGAATGTACAAGGTGGTTGGGGTGGCTAGGTGGTGCAGTGAAAAGAATGTACAAGGAATTCATGCTGAAAGTGACACAAAAAAGTAGTATTCTATTTTTTTTCCAATTACACGAAAAGACAATTTTCAACATTCATTCTTTGGAAAGATTTTGAGTTCCAAATTTTTCTCCCTCCTTCTTTCCTTCCTCTCCCCCCTTCCCAAGATGGCAAGCAGCCTAATATAGGCTATACACACGAAATCATGTAAAAAAAAATAGTTCCACATTGGTCATGTTGTGAGAAAAGAAGCAGAACAAAAAGGAAAAATACACAAAAAAACCCAAAGTGAAAATCATGTGCTTCGATCTGCATTCAAACTCTATAAGTTCTTTTTCTGGATGTGGATAGCATTTTCCATCATGAGTCTTTTGGAATTGTCTTGGATCATTGTATTGCTGAGAAGAGATAAATCAACCACAGTTGATCATCACACAACGTTACTGTTAATGTATACAATGTTCTCCTGGTTTTGTTCACTTCACTCAGCATTGGTTCATGTAAATATTTACAGGTTTTTCTGAAATCTGCCTGCTCATCATTTCTTATAACACAATCATATTCCATCATATTCATATATCACAACTTGTTCAACCATTTCCCGATTTATGGACACCCCCCCCCAATTTCCAAATCTTTACCACTACTAAAAGAGCAGCTATAAATATTTTTTAAGTAGGTCCTTTTCCCTTTTTAATGATCTCTTTAGGATACAGACCTAGTAGTAGTATTTCTGGGTCAAAGGATATGTAGTTTTATAACCTTTTAGACATAGTTCCAAATTGCTCTCCAGAATGGTTAGATCAGTCCACAACTCCACCAACAGTCCATTAGTGTCCCAGTTTTCCCACATCCCCTCCAACATTTATCGTTTTCCCTTTTTGTCATATTAGACACTCTGATGGGGGGGGTACCTCAAAGTCATGTAAATTTGCATTTCTCTAACCAATAATGATTTAGAGCATAAAATGGACAATTTTTTTTTAAGCAATTGGGGTTAAGTAACTTGCTCAAGGTTACACAGCTAGTCATTATTTATGCGTGGGTGCTCATTTTCTGAGGCCAGATTCGATCTCGGGTCATCCCAACTCCGAGGCTGGCGCTCTTACTCACTGCGCCACCTAGCCGCCCCTTTTAGGGCAATTGGGGTTAAGTAACTTGCCCAAGGTCACACGGCTAGGTTTTTGTTTGTGTGGGTTAAGTGTCTGAGGCCGGATCCTTCTGACTCCAGGTCCTTCTGACTCCAGGGCTGGTGCTCTACTCACTGCGCCACCTAACCACCCCAAAATGGACAATTTTTAAAAGGCTTCAGTTTCCCTTTGCCAACCATAGTACAAAACCACACACAACTGTACTTTTATGGCCACTCTGAATCTTTTTTGAAACTTCTTAAGTTTCAGTTATGTCTAACTGTTCATGACCCTGTCCATAGTCTGAATAGAGTCCATTTTCTGGGCTTTGTGCAGCTTCAGTGGGATCCCAGGGTGGCAGTGAGACAGAAGCATGTATTTTCTTGTATGCTTTTCTTGTGAAAGTTTGCTTAGAAGTGGGTGTGACTCAGTGCCTTCAGATCCAGGAGCAGGCTAGCTGAGATGCAGACCAGAAGGTGGTAGCAGAGAGCAGGTCAGCAAACGTGATACACAGCTTGAATCTAGCAGAGACACCCAGTAGAGACAGTATTGAACTGGTAGGAAAATGAAACCCAGCAGGGAATGGAGATGCATCTCCCTACAGAGAACATCGGAATCCTTCATGATGACATCACCAGAGGATATCAACAGCTCTGTAGCATTAGAGGTTCGAGGTGCCCTGGCCACACATGCTCCATAAATCAATCAAACATGTATTGAGTGTCTAGAGGTAGTATGGTGTGTATATGGGGACAAAGAGCTGGAGCCCCAAAGCCAGGAAGATTTGGATTCAAGTTCCATGCCTGACAAGTCAGTTCACCTTTCTCAGTGCTATAGGCCAGGGCTTCTTAAACTTTTTCCACTCAGGACTCTTTTTTGCCTTTTGTTAGTGTTCTTTGGTTGCATGGGCTGAGGGTATGTGCAGTACAAAGTGCCCATGCTGTGGTGCAAAGTGCCCGTGCTGTGTATTCAGAACCAACACTGCAGTGAAGCTGTACAATGCCATCTGGAGCAAACGCTGTCAGAAACACTTTAGATTCGTTAAGTGTTTGATTTTGAATTCATTTCTGGTCATTCCGTGTTCAGAAATGTTTTACTGTTGCCAAATTCTTCATAACCCCATATTGGGTCTTACAGCTTAAGAAGTGCTGCAGTTTAGGCAGCCCTCTAGGACTAGAAGTTGAAGAGAAGGTTCTGACCTGCAATGATACAGGGGGTTTTCTCACCTAAGATTCCCTGTTCCAATAAAATCACAGGCCTAGTCCCTGCCCCCATCCCTACTGTGCTAAATGCACAAAGACAAAAAGAAAATAATCCCTGCCCTCAAGGAACTTACATTTTTGGGGGGAGAAACAGCATGTACATGCATTCTCCCTCACCACCATCTCCCAGAATCCCTAGCTTCCTTTAAAACTTAACTGAAGAGGGGTGGCTAGGTGGCACAGTGAATAGAGCACCAGCCCTGGAGTCAGGAAGACCCGAGTTCAAATCCAGCCTCAGACACTGAACACTTACTAGCTGTGTGACCTTGGGCAAGTCACTTAACCCCAATTGCCCTGCTTCCCCCCCCTCCAAAAAAAAGCAAAAAAACAAAAAACAAAACTTAACCGAAGAGTCACCTGTCCTGAGTCTCCTAGTTGCTAGCACCTTCCTCCACTCCAAATTTTATCTTGTATTTATGTGTGTGTATGTGTGCCATGTAAATGGCATGTTCACATAGGTTGTTTAAAAGTATATATGTGGTTCACTTGTGGCATGGATAGATATCTCTGGAATCTGGCCAACCCTTTGCCAAGGGAGATTGTAAATTCTATCCTAAGGGTAGCAGGAGAAAGGACATGGCTCGGTGCATGCTCCTTTCCTTGCCTATCTCTAAGAGGGGTGTCAGATTAAAATTATATCTGTCTGTTCCCTCAGATATAGCAGTCTAGGGTCCAAGTATGGTTCAGAAGGAAAACCACTTTCCTGATTGCTCTTAAGAGGGAGTGTAGGCTTAGTTTATACAAACTTAGCTTGTTCCCCTAAAATGCTGGCTACCTAATAGACCATTAGAAATAACGAATTGTGAGCAAACCCATTCAAGAAAAACAGCAAACTGAAATTGGAGAAATTCTACAGCTTAGAATATACATAAGGGTGAATAAACTTAGCCAGTCATGAGATGAGATCTCAACTCAAACTAAGACAGAGTGCCCAGTCTGACCCAAGGAGGTCCATTCTAGTCGTCACTGCAGAAGCAAGTCGGAAATCAGAGACAGGTTGAGAAGCTAGCTTCTTCTACATGTTTGTAGCTTCTCTCTTCCAGCATGCCCCTCCCAGGAACCCCACGTTTCTCCCCCAAGAAGTTTTTCCGTCAAAATCAAGGAAGTGCTTCACAGCAAGTATGTAGTGTTGTCTCACGCTCAACATTTTCTCTGCTAGTCTAGAATCATGGCTTCTAATATGCAGACATACTCAAAACAGCCAAGCCCTAGTTGGAAGGCAACTCAAGTGTAAGCTCTTGATAAATGCTTTTTGACTTGACATCTATCAATGAATTAACAAACAAGTAACAACATGTACTTAATAAAAATCAAAGAAAGTAGAAGGAAGGTGGATCAAGAACAGGAACTCTCTGACTGTGGGTATAATAAAGAATGGACAAGGAATTCATGCTGAAAGTAATACTTTACAAAATTAATAGTATTTATTCTATTCTATTCATGTTCTAAAATGAATTTTACATGACCACATATATCCTATACTTATTTGTAAATAGGAGATAAATTTTGGAGTGGAAGAAGAACAGTCCTCATGTAGGAGGTGGCCCTTGGGTTGAGTTTTAAAGGAAGCTAAGGATTCTGGGAGATGGAGGTGAGGAAGAAGTATATTACAGGCATGGGGCACAGCCTAGGTATGCAAAGGCCTGGAGAGTGATGGAATGTCATTTGTGAGGATCAGCAGCAAGCCAGACTTAGATTTTGTGAAGGGGACTAAGGTACGATGAGCTTGAAAAGGGCTACTGGAGCCAAATTTGAAAGGCCTTTAAAATAATACCCTGAGAAATTTCTCTTTTATCCTAGAAGCAATTGGGAGCCACTAGAGCTTTGTGAGCAGGGGAGTGACATAGCCAGACCTGTGCTTTGGCAGCTGTGGGGAGGTTGTATCATATAGGAGAGGAGAGAAACTTGAAATAGGGAGGCCAGTTGAAAAGCTACTATGGTAGTTCAGGGGACTGAAATATCGGGGTGAGCACGTGAGTGGAGAGAAGGGAAATATGTGAGAAGTGTAGATAGAGGTAAAGTAAGCAAGAGTTGGGGACTGGTTTGATATTGGGGTTGGAAGAGTGAGTAACCAATTTCCAGTAATAAGTCTGGGAATCATCTGCATAGAGATGTTAATAGAACCTGTAGGAGAAAAAAGCATTGAGAGG